>CM065599.1:65223919-65438919 GCA_033119425.1 Bufotes viridis | reverse complement strand
CAGGGACTCGGCAGCCGGTATAAACTGGATGCCTCTTACGTTTCATTTCATAGCGCGCGGTTTTCCGGATTGAGTATGACACATGAATAAAGAAAGGAGGTTGTTCAACTTTACGAGGTGTCAACGACTGCACGCGGAGATCTTACAACCACATTAACGCCGGCAACATCCCGGAGACATTTCACTCCATTCTTCCCATTGTCGTCACTAATGAGCTGAAAGTGGAGCTACCTTACTCCCCTTCATGGAAAAAAGGTCGTCTCCGCACTACTCAGAAGCCAACTTTTTGTTGAATAAAAAGGTTAAAAATTAGTAAAACGAAGTTTAACCCCCATTTACCCGACAGTGGCATATGGAGATATCTAGGAAAATACTCCCGGGTGATATGTCTGGAAATCCTCCGAAACTATACCTCCGACAGACAGCAAAACCTAGTGGGAAAGTATCATAAACCTGTAGACAACCTCCACATGGCGACCACGAGAGGAAGCATTTTTTCAGTGCACCCATCATTTCCTGCCCGTCTAGTAATAGCAGATACTGACCAAGACTGAGTAGCGGATGCTTAAGTAATGTTAAGATTAATTTTACAAAACGACACCCTCCCCTCGACCAAATTCTTCCATTTTACTATATTGTGTGTTCTTCAAGGCCGGTGCTTCCTTGTGCTGTAATATGTCTTCCGGAATGACCGCCGCCTTTCTAGAGTCACATGACACAAGTTTTGTCCACTTCGAAGCTTATCACACTTTCCTCCCCTTCGTTGAATCAAATGGAAAATGTCTGGAATGGCCCAGCTTCTGTGACTAGCCTATCTACAGTGTATATTTATTTCTTTTCTGCTAAACTTTATTTATATGAAATGAGCCCTGACAATGTACACACACGTGCAGTTCCTGCTGTAATGTGATGATGACAATTGTTATAGATGACGGCTGCTGAAATGAAATAATGTCTCCTCTCCTCCGTGTATTCGGCACCTTAACCCCCTCGGTGTTCCCAGAATCCAATCTGTAAGATTACATTACTGGTTAGCGAGGTGCCCTGCAATGCTGAGCGCTCAGCCGCGTAATCAGATGAAATTCCCAGGCCTGGTAGAGAAAAGAGGCCATATTTATCCTGTTTTCCTCCTGACAATAGGTGTGCCCATTAATCATCCCCAGCCCCTCCGCCTACCCCCATGTCACCATGGAATAAGATGGAGCGAGGGGAATGACATACGGGTATTATCCAAAGACAGTCACCGGGGACCAGCAGCACTTAGGATAAATGAGATAGACAAGGCCCCAGATCCGTTCTGAGGATGCACAACTTTGGAGAGCACCTCACCTGTGTCTGATACATAGATAAAAGAGAGATAGAGAGATACAGCTAGATAGATGGATAGAGAGAGAGAGAGAGAGAGAGAAGATAGATAGATATGAGATAGATAGATAGATATGAGATAGATATGAGATGGATGGATAGAGAGAGAGATAGATAGATAGATAAATAGATAGATATGAGATAGATATGAGATAGATAGATAGATAGATAGATAGATAGATAGATAGATAGATCTGACATAGATAGATAGATGGATAGATAGATATGAGATAGATAGGAGATAGATAGATATGAGATAGATATATAGATAGATAGATAGATATGAGATAGATAGATAGATAGATATTAGATAGATATGAGATAGATATGAGATAGATAGATAGATAGATAGATAGATAGATAGGAGATAGATAGATAGATATGAGATAGATAGATAGATAGATAGATATGAGATAGATAGATATAGATAGATAGATATGAGATAGATGAGATAGATAGAATATAAAAATATATAGATAGATATGAGAAAGATAGAGATCAATTGTTTTATTTATCTCATATCTTATATCTACCTGTAATATCTATTTATTTATCTATCTCTCTTAACCCACTTAGTGCCAAGACCCAACAATATAGTCAGTGCATATAGGAGATAGACATCAAATAGAGCGATATATAGATGGAGAGCAAGAGATAGCTAGAAAGGAGATAGATATGAGATAGATGGATAGATAGATAGATATGAGATAGAGATAGATAGATAGATATGAGATAGAGATAGATAGATAGATAGGAGATAGATGGATAGATAGATATGAGATCAATTGTTTTATCTGTCATATCTATCTCTCTATGCATATATCTATCTCATACCTATGTATCGTCTATCTATCTATCTATTTATCTCTACTGCACTGACTATATATGCACTCCAATCTCCTATATGCACTGACTATATTGTTGGGTCTCGGCACTGAGGGGGTTAACATTGCACCCAGCTGTTGGTGCTAGGTAAAGCATGAAATCTGGAGTTTATGGTAGATTAAGAGAACATTGTATGGCCGCCAGCCTCTCTCATCCCCCAACTCGCCTGCAGTTACTTTCCATTACCATCATGAAGAACCTGTGGATGTGGATTCTCCAGGTGCTTCCAAATGGGAACATCTCAGTACTAGGAAGTCCAGGGACTCCGAAAACTGGGCGGAGGAGCGGCTGATAATGATGCCAATAAAATAGTGACATATACATCAAGTCATACAGGAGATGTATGAGCCACACTGCAGATAGATAGGAGGGAGATAGACAGATGATAGATAGATAGATAGATAGATAGATAGATAGATAGATAGATAGATAGGATAGATAGATAGTTAGAGATGAGATAGATAGATTGATATGAGATGATGAATAGATATCTAGATAGATAGATAGATAGATAGATAATAGATAGACTTGAATTGTTGCTCGTGGGCCATAAGGAGGCTATACTGGGAGGAGCGTCTATCTGTGTCACATTCCCACTGGGACCCCCATAGATTTGAGACCTTTTCAGACACATTGCAGAAAACAGCTGTGTTGGGTTCCATATGTCTCCAGTGGTAGAATCTGTGACATACGGGCTAATTTAATATACCCCCCCCCCACACCCCTCAGACCCATTCTCCTTCCCCCCTCCCTCTGTCTCCCCTTCCCATCCATCCACCACCTGTCCTGTCTCAGGAGACCCCAGAGAGAAACATGCATTTTCATTTCCATCTATCTTTATGAAATGCGCTGCGCTCCCCCCGGGCTCCGGCCAGTGCCTTTGGGTGCTTGGTTCCATCTCTCTCATTTGTCCTCCCCGTCAGCTCCACTTAGTGTGAGAGGAGAAGACACTTTACTCTGGGAATAATCTTTGACGGTGATATCAGCGCATTTTTCTCTGGCCTGTCATCCATCTTTCCCTCGTTTCTGGGTTATTTTCTCTCCATTAATGTTTCCGCCACCTTCCCCTGACACATAATATATTTGCCATTACTGTGACATCTTATTTGTCGTGACTAATGTATTATAGTGTACATGTGTACACATATAGGTACACACATTTCTCTCTGTCTATAAGTCCTTCAGTCGGCCTCTGTCATCAAATTGTTAAAGATTTAGTCCAGACATTTCTTAGTTATATGTTTCTGGGAAAGCTGGGTGATAGCCCATATGGCTGCCATTAGAGCTACCACAGGGGGTGCTTAGAGTTTCTCCTGAACATCATATGAGTTAGGCAGAGATACATCCCATCTGTGGCAAGATGTCCCATTGGTGTGATGTATAGTCAAATTTCTATTGTATCTGGGTTCTGGTCACGCCATGGGTCCTACATCACCCCATGGTTCACACCTGGTTACCCACTAAACCACTGTATTTTAATTCCTACCTTGGACATCATACAGTACAACTACCTACAACTTGGAATGATAGAAAATGTCTATTCCACATTTATGGTAAGAGCTGAATTCCATCATTGAGAAGGAATGGGCTTTACCTGGACCCCATTACGGTACCAGAATCTAAAATTCATCTAATCACACCAAGCAAAGTCTAAAAGCCAAGGATGACCACACACTTTGCTAAGGGGAAACCAATGACGCCTTCAAGATGTCCGAAAAGTTTTTTTTCACATATAGAGGGTTCTGGTTCCATGCTTTTAAGCCTTGAATGTGAGAATAATCCAGCTAATCCAGCCAAAGTAACAGTAGGTGCAGTGATCTATGTTGCAACCTTTTTTGAAAATCTGGACTAATACAATTGGGTTGGGTTGGAAATTTCCATTAGGGATGATGTCTTCTGTGGGTGGAATGGTATTATGGTATGAACACAGCTCCCACCACTTGAAACTAAATAGAAATCTGCGCTAAAGGTAGTCTGTTCCGGCAGAGTACCGTTTGTACCGTATCTGGCATTGCCAGATACCGCCACACACTGCCATATCTGACAGCTTTCGGCTGGACAAATACCGCTGCATGCTGAAAACCAGCCACTATATTCCTATCAGATACCATTATAGCCAGTGGGGATCTGGCTATATCCGGCTATGCCAGATACGGTAGCTCCGGTAGTCTCTTCTTATGCCGAAGCAGACTACTGTATTACCTTTAGCGTGAACCAACCCTACTGTGTCGCCATCAATGACTGATCTATTCGTCGATCCCTGGATAAACCTCTGTTGACTCGATGCTCATTTTACGAGTTTCTCTTTCTGATTTCGCTCTATATTCTTTGCTACGGTTTTAATCTTTTCCCACTACTATACCATCTTATTCCCATCACGTTCACTTTTTATCATGTTGGCACAATTCCCTTCATAGCCATTAAGGAACCCTTTTATAATTTCTCTATTTCTCTTTTGTTCCAGGGGGAAAAACAAGAACCAGAGAGCAGAGAGGAAAATAAAGGCTTAGTCTCAGCTCAACACTTTTACAAGATACATTTTTTTTCTTCTCTTAAGCGCATCGCGTGAGCCCACAAGGAGTCACGTGCCTGAGAGCAGCGGCAAAACCACACATTCCAAGTGGATCCATGCGATCCGAAAGACACCATCTTTTGTGAAGCACTTTATCTACTGATCTGGGATATCCAGGAGAACCACAAACTACAAATTTTGAGACAGGAATGATGTTAAACTCCGAACAAACAGAGATACCCGCTCATTCAGAGACTGAGTCTGTCTTCAGTGATTGCGGAGGTGGAGGAGGACTGAATGATGCTGGTGGCATCAGCTTATGTGGAGAAACACGGATTTGCGACGCGAGTGACGCTGTAAAACGAGAGCTTCAGCACTTAAGTCGAGAGGAGAGGCGAAGACGGAGAAGAGCCACAGCCAAATACCGCACGGCACATGCTACACGGGAACGCATACGGGTGGAAGCATTCAATTTGGCCTTTGCGGAGCTGAGGAAGCTGCTGCCAACTCTTCCTCCTGACAAGAAACTGTCAAAAATTGAGATCCTCCGACTAGCTATCTGCTACATCTCTTATCTCAATCATGTTTTAGATGTGTGATAGCTCCCAGGTGCACTAAACGGGGTTATATCTCACCCTCTTTATTTTATGCTGCTGTATTCAGCTATAAACTAGGACATTATGACAGAGGAGAACCTGTGGGACCATGTTTTCACCTCTGTCACAGATTTTTGTAGACTCTTCATCTCCCAAACTAGAATGTAAAGCTCCTGCCTTTAAGATATCACCCATTCTCCAAAACATAGTCACAGTTAAAACTCTTATCAAGATATAGGGTTGTCACATGAAATCAAGACCTAGCTACCTACAAATATAGTTTACACAAAAACAAGACTGGGTCATTATACCCTTCTTTATCCACAGATAATTCTAAAGACCCTCTTAAGGATCTTGAGTAATTGCTAAAACTCTAGACTTATAGTCAAGTTGCACTTGTACGTTTTAGTGAGGGCCTTCAAAGCCTTCAACAACTTCAAAGCCTTCAAGAATTTGGTTTAGCTAAGTTATCTCCATCAAGACAAATGCACAGGGCACACATATATATCAAGTGGTCCTGTAGAAGATGGGACTGGGGCCTTTGAGTTCTTCCTCTTCACAGTCACCATAAAATGGACAACCACAAGTGGAGGATTTATCCCAAGGGTGAATCTGTCTCTATAACTCTTACTAGAGCTCCATTAATTGATCCATCCATATGGCTCATACAAACATCGTGTGAGGCTCATATTTGAAACATATGTCCTATATAGAATGACCTATTGCCCTTCTTCAGTGCCCACTGAAAGGCTACTGCACCCCCTCGATGTACAGTCTCCTATTGGTATAGTTGAATCAATAGTCCGTTTCTAGGCAGGAAATTACTGAGAATATAGTATCAAATGTGCACTTTCTTTTCCTATCAAAGTAAATATCTAGTAGATTAGTCTTTGTTCACTGGATGGTAACGAAGAGAGCTGCGTCTACAGGTCTAAGTTGCTTGTGATTGGTTGATACTTCTTAGTGGGTCATTTACCACCTCCCGAATGGGTTACGAAACCTGAGGGACTCGTCTTAAACCCTCAGTCTTTCAAAATGAAAGGTAAAATCCAGATGTTACGTTACATCGATGACATCCATGAATTCTTTTAATTCATCCACGATGACTAGAAAGGTAGACCAACCCTATGATATCTCCGACCTCAAGTAACTTATGTTCTAAAGACTCAGTGCAACAACCAATACTACCTACTCTAGATAGGAGCATGATGGATGACAATGTAGATTACACAATGACCTCATAGCCAAAGGTAATATAATCTTCTCCTTAGATAGCTAAAGAAACTGGAAATTTTAATTCTGCAGATCAAATGCTCTACCTTCTGGACAAAGGCCATGAGAGCAGCCCCATGCAACTGCTACAGAGACAGCATGGTGGTGTTAAAAGGTGAACACGGCTACTCCTAAATTGTAGAGAACTGGCCAGGAGGTCATACCACCCTACAAGGAATAGGAAGGTGAGCAAGCACTAGGACCATACATGGTTATATATTTGATATTTGCAATGGGACCTCTTCTCCTGGATCTACTCATCACCACCTTATGTTCTTCAAGTATGACTTCTCGACAAATCCCATAGATCCTTCTATGATCCATAAAATGTACTGAGCGATGATGAAACTTCCACCTTGGATTTCTGAGCCAAGGGTTACATGACTAGGAGATGAAAAGTTGTGGTACCCAAGACGTTGTGAAAGACCACACAACCCAATGGTTGAAGGCTTCTCATCTAAGTTCTCTCCTCATGCTCAAGTCCATTATCTTTCCCTTCGTTTCATGTCCGTCCCCCTTTAAGAGACCCGAAATGTACGTGCCAGGAATTAACAAATTAATTTATTTTTATTTATTTATATGACTCGTTATTTATTTGCTGTCTTGTGCACTTTTTATGAGGGAAAAAAAAATGTAAAGATTTAAAAAAATGCTACAAAAATTTCACCGGGACTTTGGTGCTGGCCTCAGAGCACAGTTGACCAGAGCTCAAGTCTTACCTCCGTTCTGCCGCCGAGAGCCTCGAGTTCTTCTGTAGATATGTCCGATGAACTTTAAATAAGCTCTTGAAAAATGAAGAAGAAAAATTTCTGTAAATACGTCGACAAGGTTTTATGTGTTTAGAACAGATACAGGCTATTTATGATTTCTTAAAAAAGTTGAAGGATTCAATTAAAAAAACTTTTTTGAAGGAGAAATGCGTTTCGGTCTATTTGTCACTATTACATGTTCTCATACATTTAGGCCTCTTTCCATGATGTAATCTGTGACGAGATGGTCAGTGGTTCATCCGTGAAGATGTCCGTGAAGGATCCGTGTGTCCTCTGTAATGCTAGGCAGAAATTTCCAGAGGATCTCCTAATGACTTGTGAAAACCACGGGACCAACAGGGATGGTGTCCATCAGGGGCGGCCTGGCCATAGATGTTACAGGGAAATTCCCCGGTGGGCCGATGCCCAGGGGGCCGCCTGAGCCCTCCTCACAGCAGACCAGTGGAAGTATTTTGTGATGGACTGTGGTATTAGTCTCTGTTGGTGGCAGTATAATGTGACACAATATGGTATTGCTGGCCCACCCACTTGTGTTGGCCCTGCCTTTCCATCAGTTTTGACCCGACTTCAAAACGGGGCAACTTTTATTATTTTTTCCAGGGCCACTTTAAGTTCCCAGTCCGCCCCTGGTGTCAATGTTGGGTCGGTGGTTTTCAAGGACCCATAGACTAATGTACATGAAGCATACGTAATCACGGACTAAAATAGGGTGTGCCCCCCTGGTGTCACCATGGTCTGTGGAAAACCACTGATGGGTAAGGACACGGATTAAAGTCAGCGGGTACATGTTCTGTGCGTGGAGACCACATGGACGGCACACGTCTGTGTGAAAGAAGCCTTATCCAGCATACGTGACTTATAAAGGCTGCGGTCAGAGGGCTTTTAGGGACTTTGTCCGACCTACCTTAAAATTCGATGATGTAGGGTTAGTGCGCCCCCGACAGGCCGAGGCTAGTGCGCGACTCCCGATGCTTTCCCCTGCTGGACACGTCTATAGCAGATAACTAGGCCGATCAAGGCAGGTAACACCCGGGGGGCAGGTAACATCTGGGGTATCTAAACCTATCATGTGTGATACTGTCTACTGAGCAGGTGTATCTAACGGCATCATGTGTGCTACTGTCTGCGAAACCACTGTATCTAAGCATTTCATATGTGATACTATTACGTTGCTTGTGTATCTAATCTTATCATGTGTGATACAGTTAGCTGAGGCGCAGGATCTAAGCTCGAGATGACCGAATTTCATGCTATGAAATTCGTTCACGCGTCGTCTGGTGGTAAAAGCAGAAATGCGTTATGGATTCTGTAACCACGGACCATAAGGCTAGGTCTACACGACTACATTTGTCGCGCAACATTTTGTCGCAACAATTTTTATAATGATAGTCTAAGGTCTCGCACTGCGACATGCTGCGACTGCGACAGTCGCAAAAAATCCATTCGGAATGGATTTTCCTGCGACTGTCGCAGTATGTCGCAGTGCGAGACCATAGACTGTCATTATAAAAATTGTTGCGCGACAAATGTTGCAGTGTGGTTGTGCCCTACGTGTCGTGCGACACATGTTGTCGTGTAGCCCGAGCCTAACGCAGTTCTATGACGAAATGCCTTTAGAGGACTCCCCTGCATAGCGGAAAGCAGACTTCTATTATGGGAATGCATCACGGAATGCCTTTAGAGGCCTATGGCCTGCATAACGGATCCGTCCCGGTGTGATACAGTCTGTTGAGTAATGTATCTAAGCCTGCAGTGATACAGTCTGGTGAGCGGTGTATGTAAGCCTGGTGTGATACAGTCTGGTGATTGGTGTATCTAAGCCTGATGTGATATAGCACTGTGGTTCCTTCCCTGTGAAGCGCCATCGTGATCTACAGGCTCCCGCCGCCGGTGTACACAGCGCCTGTGAGGAGAAGCCGCCGGTGTACACAGCGCCTGTGAGGAGAAGCCGCCCTTGTACACAGCGCCTGTGAGGAGAAGCCGCCGGTGTACACAGCGCCTGTGAGGAGAAGCCGCCCGTGTACACAGCGCCTGTGAGGAGAAGCCGCCGGTGAGGTAAAGCCGCCCGTGTACACAGAGCCTGTGAGGAGAAGCCGCCCTTGTACACAGCGCCTGTGAGGAGAAGCCGCCGGTGTACACAGCGCCTGTGAGGAGAAGCCGCCGGTGAGGTAAAGCCGCCTGTGAGGAGAAGCCGCCGGTGAGGTAAAGCCGCCCTTGTACACAGCGCCTGTGAGGAGAAGCCGCCGGTGAGGTAAAGCCGCCCGTGTACACAGAGCCTGTGAGGAGAAGCCGCCTGTGAGGAGAAGCCGCCTGTGTACACAGCGCCGGTAAGGAGAAGCCGCCCGTGTACACAGGAGGTCAATCTGAGGTAAAATACAACATGGCCGCTTCTTATCACCACACAGTCTACAGCCCAGACCCAAAGGACGGTATCACACATCACAGGCTGAGATACACCAGCTGAGCACACAGTATCACACACAGATAGGCTGAGATACACCAGCTCAGCACACAGTATCACACATGGACAGGCTGAGATACACCAGCTCAGCACACAGTAGACAGTATCACACATGACAGGTTTGGATACGCTCAGTATCTCACTGATGATGTATCTGCACAGCGGTATACCTTGAGTATGTACATTTGGATACACCTCTCCCCGGTGTGGGGGGGAGCGCTGCTCTGGCGGTGTCACATCTACATAATTCAGTCGGACGGGGCAGATGCGTTTGGATCGGAGATCCCGTTCTCTGGAAATCACCGCTGATTTTGCCGCTGTCGCCGGATGACAGGATTAATCAGGAAATTGAATTTATGAGAGAAGATGTGGAGCGTGTGGCGGTATTAACACCGCCACATCATGCCTGCTGACAGAAGCAATATCTCACACCGCCGCCGCCACCATCCGGACGGTAATAACGAGGCGGAGGCTCATTTACATGCTACCTCATATTACATGTCAGGACACAGCAGAAGATTTAAAGGGCAACCCCACCGTGAACAGTCCAATAGTCTGACACCTCATGGTCCTGACCGGCACCAGAACACGTGCCGGACTCTTCCATTTCTCCTTTATGCGCTGTGTCGGACCGGTCCACATGTTAGAGGGCGAGGAACAAACCGGGCAGGCTGATGCCAATACACTGAAAGCAATTAAAACGCCCCCTTGAAGTGAAACGGTCAGCGGACAGGAGGGGCGGAGCCTACTACAAGGGGCAGGGAGAGGGCAGGGTTTATTCAGATTTACCTGTTTCAGAGGCGGGGCTTATGTTGGCATTGTAATACCAATTCTGAAGTCTACATTGTGCCATTCCTCTATTATCCCTCCAGGAAATTGATAGCAGGGCCATACTCCAGTCAGTGCTCAGAATGTCAGATTGTGTAGAGCACGACTTTTTGACAAAGGGAATGGCAACACCTGTTTTAGTCGTACATTTCCAGGAGGAATAACAGAGGACAGGCAGAAAGCAGAGTTCTAAGTAAAGATGGTCCAGGGTCTACAAGTAGCGGGAGAAGAAGCTACACCTTTTGGGGCAGCTGTGATGGTGGCCAAATTGGACGTCACCCAGCTTGCCCAGGAGCAGATAGTGACGTCCTCAGCCATTGTTCGGCCTGAGCGCTCACTTCCCTCGCCCAGCTGGAGTCTCTCTCACTTTGTATGGGGGCGATAAAGGAGGAGGGGTGAGGAGACAGGCTCCTCCACCATCTCAGGAGGTCAGCTGGGTAAGTCCTCCCCGGGGACAGCCTCGGTGTAGATGGCGGTGACAGCAGGCCCGGGGCGGAGAGGTGCGCCCATTCATCACCAAACAAAGGGCTCGCCCGCAGAGGTGACCCGGCCCGCGCCTGATCAATACTTGTAATTGAGTCTTTGAAGTGGCTGTGATTGGTGGACGCGCCTTGTTAATATCACCCGCCATCGAGAGGAGATCTCGCCCCGGAGGTCACTCTGATGGAGTCTCATTTGTGAGCCAGCTGTCCCGATATTAACCCCTAAGCCACCGCAGATTCCCCACGTCCGCTGGGCTCCTTACCTATTCTCCAGCGGGTGACCACCGGGACGGCCCCACTAGATATATCCGAGCAGGTATGTGGAGCTCCACCTGCAATATGGACGACAGGCTTGTGTGGGATGTCATGGTGGTCGTAGTCACATCGCACAGCTTACCGAGGACCTACCCCATGAATCCTGAGTTATCTTTACTTAGGACTCTATGTTGGGTCTTCCCTCTGTTAGTCCTCCTGGAAGTGTATGACTAAATCAAAAACTGGGCAATACCATTTCCCTAACCATTACAGCACTGATTGGACTGTGTCAGACTGTGCAGCGACACATCCCCGGCTGGTAACACCCAGCTGTCACTTTCCAGGAGGAATAACAGAGGAATAGTACAATGTAAAGTTCTATGAGAGACTCCAGAATTGTTATTTCTTGAAATGGATATATCAGGAGAGGTGATAGGTCCTTTTTAAAAGGGTTGTCATCTTATAATGCAGACCGTTAGGACTTGTAGAGTTGGGGTCCTGCACTGCACACCCCACTACAAGGAATGTCTCTCACTTTCTGCTGGACCTGTACATCCATACTGTCCCTTTAAGAAAACTGTATTTTACCTGACAGGGTATTACTACGGTGTTGGATCTAGAGATCTTGCCCTTTATCCGCTCATCTAGTATAGTCTATGTCAGGCATGCTCAACCTGCGGCCCTCCAGCTGTTGCAAAACTACAACTCCCATCATTTCCGGACAGCATACAGCTATCAGTCTACAGAAGGGCATGTTGGGAGTTGTAGTTTTACAACAGCTGGAGGGCCGCAGGTTGAGCATCCCTGGTCTATGTAATTAAAGGGGTTGTACGGGATTACAAACAACATGTCTGCTTCTTCCAGGAACAGCGCCACACCAGGGTTTTGTCTGGCATTTCAGCTCAGCTCTATTGAAGTAAATGAGTCTGGGGTGCAATGCCTCACACAACCTGTGAACCGGGGTGGCACTGTTTTTGGAAGAAACAGCCATGTTTTTCTGTTCTTTAGAACCCCTTTCTCAGGACTACCAAGCAGCCCCACCTACCTATTGTGGTCGTCCTCGTTAGATAGCTGTTGATCTCCCTGGTACCCTTTCTCTCTAAAGGCACCAAGGATCGGACATGTTCCCCTCGAATGACAGATGTTGGGGGACCTTTGGGCACCCCAAAAACATATTAAATTAGCCTTGCTCATCTTGATACTTAGACACCTCTGGGAATGGAAAGAGACCAGTTTCTGATGGGGATCCACCAGCGGACTATTCGGACCCCTCCTTTCCCCCTTCAATGGGACATTTCATTGCTGAGTGTTTGGGCCAGTGGAGCTATAGAGGAACGTTCCAGATAATTGCTGGGGTGATGTGCTGCCAAAAACAAGGATTTTTGGTGCCGAATGAAAGTTGCAACCACCCGACAAACAAGGGGCTTCTCATTTGTCGGCACAATTACATGGTCCGGTTATCGTGAATGTGCGTTCACAGGAATTAGCCAGATCCTCGGCACGTGTATGAGGGTCCTTAGATGCTGCTCAACTACCTGACCTCTCTTTAGTCTGGTTCAGTTGTCCTCATGTAGTAGAAGCCTTAATGAACCTTCCTTCTCCATGTCTGGTCCTACACTGTATTCACCTCATGTCTAGTCGTACTGTCCAGCCATGTTTGGAAAACCAGCGGCCAAAGTTGGTCCCACTGAGAAGATCTTTGACGTGTGTCCATTCCAGATGTCTGATGGACACAAAGTGTACATTTTTCTAGTCGGAAAAATCTCAGCAGGCTTTACTGTTGACCTACCTAAAGTAAAGACACCATGGGTGATCAAGACAGGTATGTATAACAGAGATTATTGACTACCTCAATTATATTTTTGGACCTGTGGTTGTCAACCTAGAGCGAGTGAACAGTTTAGATATATTTGGAAAACCAGTGGCCAAAAGTGGCCCCACTGAGAAGGTTTTTAACGTGTGTCCATCCTGAAGTTTACTGGACATGCGGTATCCAATTTTCTAGTCGGGAAATGTCTCAGCAAGCTTTACTATTGACCTACCCTAAGTAAAGACACCATGGGTGATCAAGGCAGGTATGTATCAAAGACATAACAGAGACTATCGACCACCTCAATTACAATTTTAAACCTGTGGTTGTCGACCTAGAGTGATTGAACTGTCTTGGCATGTTTGGAAAACCAGTGGCCAAAAATGGCTCCACTAAGAAGGTCTTTGACATGTGTCCATCCCAAAGGTGTGGTGGACATACAGTATCCAATTTTCTAGTCTGGAAATATCTCAGCGGGCTTTACAATTGACCTACCCTAACCCTAAGTTCACACCTGAGCGTTTTACAGTGCGTTCAAGCGCGCTGTAAAACGCTCAAGACATGAAAGCCAATGGTTTCCTATGGCCCTGGTTCTCACTTGAGCGTTTTACCGCGCGTTTGAACGCGCTGTAAAACGCCCAACGCATAAACAAGTACTTGAGCTTTTTTTGAGGCGTTTGTCACGCGTTTTGTGATTGACACCACAGTAGTCAATCACAAGAACGCGCGTACGAACGTAAAACGCGCGTTTTAAGAACGCTCAGGTCTGAACCCAGGGTAAGTAAAGACACCATGGGGATCAAAGCAGTATCACAGACATAAAAGAGACTATCGACTACCTCAATTACATTTTTAGACCTGTGGTTGTCAACCTAGAGCTATTGAACTGTCCAAGCGTGGAAAACTAGAGGCCAAAAGTGGCCCCACTGAGAAGGTCTTTTAAGTGTGTCCATCCTGAAGGTGTGCTGTACACAAGTTATCCAATTTTCTAGTCGGAAAATATCTCAGCAGGCTTTACTATTGACCATCATTATCTAAAGACACCATGGGTGATCAAGGGTGGTATGTATCCCAGACATTACAGAGATTATGATGTACCAGTGATATCTTTTTTGGGCCTGTGGTTGTCTACCCAGAGCCAGTGAAACAGCATGAAAACCGCAAGTGTGCTCATAGAGGACCTCACAGTGGCATCTTCTCAACGCCTGTGACCAGGGAGGAAGGGGTTAGTTCTACCATGGTTTTGCTTTTGTTTACCCTCAGAACATGGGGGTCCCCTCAGGGAACGAGGGCTGCAGCTGTTCGTTCAGTTGCTCCAAATTTCTTCAGAGAATCGGTTGGACACGGTAGCATCGCTTCCCAGCAGGGATGCATTAGATCAAAAAATAGGCAACATCAGAGTGAAAAATCGAGAGAAGGAGTGTGAAATGGCCATCCGCCATCCAAGAAGATGAATTTTAATAAACGCTCCAGTGAGCGGGCAACCATCGGACCCTCTCGTAGCTTCCCGGTGAAGAAGCCAAGTCACTGGCTCGAGGTGGACCTTGCCATCTCTTGCTGTGTTCTTTAAAAGTCAATGTTTACTAAATCTTATGACCCTCTCAAGCCACTACATCACCCCAGCTCCAGAGATGAAGAGTAGAAGGCAACACAGAGGGGGGCATGGAGATTGAACCAGTCGCCTGGCTGAATATTTACTGTGCTGGAGATAATGTCTCGACGGGG
The DNA here is from genome assembly GCA_033119425.1 of Bufotes viridis. Lineage (NCBI taxonomy): Eukaryota > Metazoa > Chordata > Amphibia > Anura > Bufonidae > Bufotes > Bufotes viridis. Next base: position 65,423,958 of record CM065599.1, on the reverse strand, counting down.
GCAAGATGTGTCCAAGGAGCATCTCAAAGATGCATCCTGAGATCCTTAGGTAAACACCAAGGGATATTCAAAGAATTGCAAATCCGGAAATGTTAGAAGTCGCCGCTGTATATTTTGTGCCGAGAAGAAAAAAGATCCCGGATTAGATGCTGTTTGAGCCGACTGCGTTATAAGAAATGGAAATTTCTAGTTTATGAAAGATTCTGCAGATGTGACCTTTAGAAGAATGACAAAGGTGATAACAACCAGCACTCATAACCACGGCCAGCCCCAGCATAGATGTGCAGGCAGGAAACGGCCACCTCACTGAGGTGCCATGTAGACACAAGGTCAAGCATGTGTTTAGCTAATGAGCAAGGATCTCACACCGCACTGCCCCCCTAGTGTCTACACATAGCAGCTACAGTGAACAAGCAGGGCTGCAGTGTAAAGCATAAAGCCTGAGCTTGTGCTCAGACTGTAGGTAGACACCCTACCACAGGACCCCCATTAGACAATGCTGCTAGGCTGGAGTCATTGATCACAACTGTGCTAGATAGATAGATATATATGAAGTAGATAGATATGAGACAGATAGATATGAAGTAGATAGATAGACAGATAGATAGATAATAGACAGACAGGATATAGAGCTCGACATCACACACTTTGGTTAACCCCTTGATGACCACAGGCTTTCTCTCTACCACCAGCTGATCCCCTTCCTCAAGTGTCGGCTCCTTTAAGAGATGACCCAGCCGGCCAGTGCCTCTGGTCTCTGCCATTACCAGCTCATCAACAGAGGAATGTATTTGTCACCTCTCATCTACATCCAGTTCCCCTCCGCAGCTCCAGTGCTCGGACCCCCTCCCCGTCCTCACTGCTCCCCAGCCCCAGAGGTTACATGAAGTGTGTGCAGAGCAACAGATGAGTGTGAGGAGTGAGCACATTCTGCCGCTGCTGCCGGCCTTCTGGGATGTCCATTGTTACCGCTGCTGACATATGGTCACCATTGTGCGCCACACAAAGCCTCCACTTAATGCCCATTCAGCTCCATGGTCCGGCCTCATCATGCCGACAGACTTGCTTCTCAGTATGTTCATTCCAAGAAGAAGAAGAAGAGCCGAGGAGGGGGGTGAGGTCCTGAAGAGGCTGCGTGAGTGGTCTCCGAGCTCGGGCACAGCTGGACTAGAGAACCGTTTTAGCAAAATGAATGAAATTCAATTGTTTGCCCAAGTCAGTTTCATTAGATATTGAAAGGGAAAGGACTGATTGAGCTGGAACCCTCTACATGGCGGCACAACGTCCCTGTGGAACATAGGCGCACGCCAGCCCTCTACCATCAAAGCTGCTAGCTTCTAGTCTCATTGTAGGGGCACGGTAAAGAGCATTTCCCCTGTAAACTAAAAATAAATCCCTGATGTCCTCCACCCAGGGCGACGGCCGATCTGCCTATCTGTGTAGTAATAAGAGAACCTCTCCATTCAGGACTCTAGAAAAGCTGGGTGACAACCCGTGTCTGGTCAGAATAAAGGACATGCGACCAGGGAGGAATAAATAAGAAGCACGTATGCTTTTAAACAACATTTTTTTCCAGTGGGGGTACACATGTATAATGGTTACAGTCTCACAAGCAGCGGGCACATACGCTTGATAGTTATGGACACATCCTAACTGTTGCTGTCACTCGTAGTTGTACTCAAGAAGAGGTGCAGTTACAGCGAGTCCCGGAGGAGCCAGTGCAGAGGATGTGAGTGGTTAGTGGCCCTGAGGAAGTGTTGGGTCGTGGTGTACTCTCTCAGTCCATTGCTTTCTGGGGATCAGTGCAGTGGAAATGTGGTATTGAAAAATGAGTCCAGATGAAAACGTATAAAAGTCCCTTTTACGAAGTGCAATGTAGAGCTTCAGGACATTCAACAGTAGCTAATTCCAAGTACAATTTTCTGGCACCAGTAAGGAATACAGAGGCAGGTTAGATGGCTGCAGTTTAGCATGAGTATTGTGTTGGCCTAGTAGTATTCTGTATGATGGGTGTCTTAGCTGTAGTCCTTCACCTCACAGCGGTGTCTTTGATGCAAGTGATAGCTGGTCACTCTGCTGTCTGATTTCTCAAGGATAGGTATTGAACTGTTCTCTCTGGAGAATCCTTCTTAAGAGCAGGAGCTCAGCAGTGTGCTTCCTCTCCTTTCTAAATCTTGGCAGGAAGCAGGACCAGCCAACTCCTACCAGGAGGGGAGGAACAGGGTGGTTCCTTGCCAACCATGCCTTACTGGCAGTTTCTGATTGGCAGCACTCCCAACAGCTCTGCTCGTGGAACCCATCCCCTGGCAGCCTGACTGAGGCATCCAACAGACAGACTGGAGGCACCCTAGTAGCCCAGCTTCTCACTTCAGTTCTACTGCAGCCTACCAGAGACTCACCTCTACACTCTGCATACACTCACATACTCCATCATATGTGGCCACCTTTTGGTTACCAACCATGATGGCTGTCTCTATGCATCGAGTCAGGGACCCAAGTCTGCGGCCTGTGCTTTTGGACCTGGCCTACAGCAGGTCCCACTTAACACTCACCCCCAGCAGACATTGAGTTGGATGTATTAAACCTACAGAATTTTACGCCAGAATTGTGGCTCAAAATATTGCATATTAGGCCATGTCCCATTCCCAAAAAGTGACACCCTTTTCAGTTAGACTAAACCCCTATGTTGGGCTACACGCTAATAATTTATCTAAACCTAGGTGCACCAAATTAAGCCACATTTGGGGAAATTGCTCCGTTACCAACCATGGTACTAAAACTCCTGTTGGAGAGGTGCTGCTAATCGTTATCTAAGGGGCCTCTCCTATTAGCGGTGACATGCTAGCCGCATGCCCATGGTGTGGCAGTGGTGCTCAGCTCTTAAAGGGGACACCCTATGCATCGATAGTAGAGAATGTGAGAGTGGCAGGGTATTGCTTCCTCATCTTCTCCCATCTGGTGGTCACCCAGATATTTCCAAAATTCTTTTTACCTGTATCTCTACCCATGTGAGAGCAGGGTGACAATCATCCTGACTATAGCAGTTAGGAGAGCAATGTTCTGCAGAGTAAATCATTATGTCAGAAGTGAGTGATGGCTTCACACCTGAGACAACCCGACGTGCCAAGGCCTTGAGATGTCGTGAGTTGGGTCCTTCAGGTCTACCTCAGGTTTTGAGGTCTGTGCTTGTGTGGAGCCTCATCTGCTTCCTCTATTGACTGGGATTGAATTTTCCTGTAGTAGTCGGCAGGAGAGCAGCTGCTCCGCCGCCTCGCACACCCCGGAATAATCTTGTGTGCACACACGGATCTGTTTGCACACTTTGTTTCATAACACGGGCCTTTGTGGCGCTGCCATCTGGGTTCCTGGACTGGCACCCAAGTACGCGGAGTGGCAGCTCATCGACTGTCTGGATAAATCACCACAGAGTGTTTTATTATCATTATTATTATTATATACTGAGGAACAATGGGAGGCTTTTGAGGGGCCCCCGGCGGCCATTTTCCCTAACCGGTATGCGAGGGCACATTTTTTAATGTGGCCGTTTAGATGCATCTGACTTGTGTAGGTTTCATCCTGTTTTCCATAACATCTGTTACACAAGATTGGCAGACACTTTACATATTGTAGAGGTGCCAGGCTGGCAGGACACACAGTTTGGAAGCAGTGGTAGCAGAGAATAGATTGCAGGTTGCCCAGAGCGCTGCATGCCAGAGAGAGAACCCGCTCTGCACCCACACAAAACTCTGCTCTTTTAATATACTGACTAGTAATACCCAGCATTATAGAAGATGTATTCATATACATATAGGCGGTATTATAGTATATTTCTATACATAGGCGCAGTATTATAGTATATTACTATCCATTGGAGCGGTATTATAGTAGTTATGTTCTTGTACATAGGAGCAGTATTATAATAGTTATATTCCTGTACATAGGAGGCAGTATTATAGTAGTTATATTCTTGTACATAGGGGGCAGTATTATAGTAGTTATATTCTTGTACATAGGAGGCAGTATTATAGTAGTTATATTCTTGTACATAGGGGGCAGTATTATAGTAGTTATATTCTTGTACATAGGGGGCAGTATTATAGTAGTTCTATTCTTGTACATAGGAGTAGTATTATAGTAGTTATGTTCTTGTACATAGGAGCAGTATTATAATAGTTATATTCTTGTACATAGGAGCAGTATTATAGTAGTTATATTCTTGTACATAGAAGGTAGTATTATAGTAGTTATATTCTTATACATAGGAACAGTATTATAGTAGTTATATTCTTATACATAGGAGCAGTATTATAGTAGTTATATTTTTATACATAGGAACAGTATTATAGTAGTTATACTCCTGTACATAGGAGGCAGTATTATAGTAGTTATATTCTTGTACCTAGACACAGTATTATAGTAGTTATATTCCTGTACATAGGAGGCAGTATTATAGTAGTTATATTCTTGTACATAGGAGGCAGTATTATAGTAGTTATATTCTTGTACATAGGAGCAGTATTATAGTAGTTATATTCTTGTACATAGGAGCAGTATTGTAGTAGTTATATTCTTGTACATAGGAGGCAGTATTATAGTAGTTATATTCTTGTATATAGGAGGCAGTATTATAGTAGTTATATTCTTATACAAAGGAGGCAGTATTATAGTAGGTATATTCTTGTATATAGGAGGCAGTATTATAGTAGTTATATTCTTGTACATAGGAGGCAGTATTATAGTAGTTATATTCCTGTACATAGGAGCAGTATTATAGTAGTTATATTCTTGTACATAGGAGCAGTATTATAGTAGTTATATTCTTGTACATAGGAGCAGTATTATAGTAGTTATATTCTTGTACATAGGAGCAGTATTATAGTAGTTAGATTCTTGTACATAGGAGGCAGTATTATAGTAGTTATATTCTTGTATATAGGAGGCAGTATTATAGTAGTTATATTCTTATACAAAGGAGGCAGTATTATAGTAGGTATATTCTTGTATATAGGAGGCAGTATTATAGTAGTTATATTCTTGTACAAAGGAGGCAGTATTATAGTAGTTATATTCCTGTACATAGGAGCAGTATTATAGTAGTTATATTCTTGTACATAGGAGCAGTATTATAGTAGTTATATTCTTGTACATAGGAGCAGTATTATAGTAGTTATATTCTTGTACATAGGAGCAGTATTATAGTAGTTATATTGTTGTATATAGGAGGCAGTATTATAACAGTTATTCTTGCGCATACAGTGGGGAAAATAAGTATTTCATACACTGACGATTTTTCAAGTGTTCCCTGTCATTTTTATCATAAGTACACTTCAACTGTGAGAGACAGAATCTTAAAAAAAATCCAGTAAATCACATTTTATGATTGGTAAATAATTAATTAGCATTCTATTGCATGAAATAAGTATTTGATACAGTAGAAAAACAGAACTTAATATTTGGCCCAGAAGCCTTTGTTTGCAGTTGCAGAGGTCAGACGTTTCCTGTAGTTCTTGACCAGGCTTGCACACACTGCGGCAGGGATTTTGGCCCTCTCCTCCATACAGATCTTATCCAAATCCTTCAGGTTTTGGGGCTGTCGCTAATCGAGTTTCAGCTCCCCCAAATATTTTAGATTTGGTTCAGGTCTGGAGACTGGCTAGACCACTACAGGACCTTGAAATGCTTCTTATGGAGCTACTCCTTAATTGCCCGTGTGTTTCGGGTCATTGTCGTGCTGGAAGACCCAGCCATGACCCATCTTCAATGCTCTTAGTGAAGGAAGGAGGTTGTTGGCCTAAATCTCACGATACATGGCCATATCCATCCTCCCTTCAATACGGTGAAGTTTACCTGCCCCCTTTGTAGAAAAGCACCCCCAAAGTATGATGTTTACATCACCGTGCTTCACGGTTGGGATGGTGTTCTTTGGGTTGTACTCATCCTTCTTTTTCATCCAAACATGGCGAGTGGAGTTGATACAAAAAAATTATTTTTTGGTCTCATCTGACCACATGACTTTCTCCCATGCCTCTCCTGGATCATCTAGATGGCCATTGGCAAACTTTAAACTGGCCTGGAAATGTGCTGGCGTGAGTAGGGGGACCTTGTGTGCCCTGCAGGATTTTAATCCATGACGGCGTAGTGTGTTACTAACGGTAATCTTTGGGACTCTAGTCCCAGCTCTCTTCAAGTCGTTGACTAGGTCCTCCCATGTAGTTCTGGGCTGATTCCTGAGCTTTCTCAGCATCATCCTTACCCCACGAGGCGAGATCTTGCATGGAGCCGCAGAACGAGGAAGATTGACAGTCATCTTGTGTTTCTTCCATTTTCTAATAATTGAGCCAACAGTTGTTGACTTCTTACCAAGCTTCTTGCCTATTGTCCTGTAGCCCGTCCCAACCTTGTGCTGGTGTAAAATTTTGTCACGGTGTCCTTAGACAGCTCTCTTGTCATGGCCATGGTGGAGAGGTTAGAGTGTGATTGATTATGTGGACAGGTGTCTTTTATACAGGTAACGAGTTCAAACAGGTGCAATTAATGCAGGTAATGAGTGCAGAGTATGAGGCCCTCTGTGAGAGCAGAATTCGTGCTGGATGGTAGGTGCAATAAAATACAAATTAATTATTTAAAAATCATAAAATGTGATTTTCAGGATTCTTTGTTTACATTCTGTCTCTCACAGTTAATAAAAATGACAGACTTCTCCATTCTTTGTAGATGGGAAAACTTACAAAATTGCCAGTTTATCAAATACTTATTTTCCCCACTATAGAAGCAGTATTAGCAGTTATGTTCTTGTACGTAGGAGGCAGTTGTTACAACCAGCGTGTAAGAACCTGCTGTCCCACGTGACCAACTCCCTCTGAGGGTGATGTCTAAGCACACCCCTCGTTCTTCACAGGATACCTCTGTTGGTGAGGAGAGACTTTCCCGAGGGGTGTACCATGTGCTACCTCAGAGGGAAATTGGAACACAAAGGAATCAGGACCTGAGTGCATGGGCGTAGCTATAGGGGGTGCAGAGGTAGCAGTCGCTACCGGGCCCAGGAGCCTGAGGGGGCCCAAAGACCCTTGTGCCGCATAAGAAGACACACAAAGCACTGAGGGAAGGGGGGCCCAAGCTGAACTCTTGCACCAGGGCCCATGAGCCGTTAGCTACGCCCCTGCCTGAGTGTGATCCCACTAGACTAACCTCCAGGTGACACAAGACAGCCAGTGGAAGCTGGGAGGCCAGAGGCTGATCAGACGGAAGCATAGTCATGTTAGGCAGAAGTCAGAGCAGGCGTCAATCAGGCAAAGTCCTTAAACGTAGACCAAGGTTAGGGCAGGCAGCAATCAGGCAAAGTCCGTAAAATATAATCCAAAGCCCGGTACAAAGAATGACAAGAAACAGCAGAACACCTTAGCTCAAATAGGAAACTAGACTAGCTAGGAGCCTAATTGCTCAGGCACCTCACAGTTGAAGGAGGCTCCTTTAAATACACATTGCAGACCAGCCATAGTCTGGGGAAGATAGTGGGTGTGCGCATGCCCACAAATGCCCTAACAAACAGTGCAGGACCCTGAGCAGAAGCGCAAGCTCTGCTCAGAGCTGGAAGGAAGAACCGACACGGGGATTAGATACAACAGTTAAGCTACCCGCTGCATGTGCTTGTCAGCGTGGCGCGCAGGAGCAAGTGAAGCAGTACAGGCATAATTAGTTACCTTGGTTAAGCATCTGTTAGGGCTCATGCCCGTATTACGGCCTGCAGACAGTGGCTCCGCAATATACGGGCACTGGTCATGTGCGCTCCGTATCACTTGAATGGGTCCACAAGATATGGAGTGGTGGGGAAAGGAGGCATAGGGAGGAAGCCCACGGAAGCACTATGGAGCTCTTCCGTGGGATTTCAGTCAGTGCTTCCGCACTGCAAAAATATAGAACATGTTCTATTTTTTTGCAGTGCAAACTCAATCTTAAAGATTGCGGACCCGTTCAAGTGAATGGGTCTGCATCTAGACTGCATTGCAGTCCAGAGAACGGGCACGGCCGCACATGTTCATGTGCATGAGCCTTATCCTCATTTTGCCTCAGTTTTAGGGCTCACACACGGACATATTTTTTGTCTGTTTCAGTTCCGTTTTTGAAGCAGCCCGTATTCAGAACCATGCACATCAGTGGGGCCAAAAAAAACAGAAATGACTCAAATCCGTTTAAGCCAATTCTGTCAGAGATATGGGGGGTGGGGGGATATGGAGGGGAACTGCATGCAGGACTTTTTTCTGTCTAAAAAATGGATCTCAGATGGAAGTGGCTCAAACAGATGTCAACTGATGCAACAGGATCCTGTCCATTCACACGTCCGTAAGTGTTTTGCGGATCCGCAAAACACAGACACCGGCAATTTGCGGACTGCACATCGCCAGCATTATAATAGAAAATGCCTAATCTTGTCTGCAATTGCAGAGAAGAATAGGACATGTTCTATTTTTTTGCGGAAACGGAAGTGTGGATGCGGACAGCACATAGTGTGTTGTCTGCATCTTTTCCATCCCCATTGGTAATTAATGGGTCTGCACCCAGTCCGCAAAATTGCAGAACAGATGCGGACCCATTTTGCGGACGTGTGAATGGACCGTAACTGATTTTTTTTTTTTCTCTTTCGTCTTCTGACGGATCAGGAGAACGGAAAGCTAAACGGTGCTGTGAACTTGTCTGTTAGAAGAGGAGGAAAAAAAACAGTATCCTGTAAAAAAAAAAAAAACGGATCCTGTTGCATTAGTTAGTGCTCAGGCACACTACCGTATGTATTTTGTGATCCGCAAAAAATCCGGATGACGTCCAGTGTATTCCGTGTTTTGCTGAACGGAACAGATGTCCTCTAATAGAACAGTCCTATCCTTGTCTGTAATGCGGACAATAATAGGACATGTTCTATTTTTTTTTCTGGAACGGAAATACGGACATACGGAAACAGAATACACACGAAGTAACTTCCATTTTTGGGGGAACCAATTGAAATGAATAGTTCTGCATACGGTCCGCCAAAAAAACGGAACGGACACAGAGAGAAAATATGTTACTGTGCACGAGCCCTTATGCATAGGATTGCATCGGATCCGTTTTGTAAAAAAACGGATCCTGTTGCATCAGTTGCAACCCGTTTGAGCCATTTCCATCTTAGATCTGTTTTTTTAGAAGAGGGGAAGTACTGCATGCAGTAATGGCTCAAACGCATAACAATTGATGCAACAGGGTTTTTTATTCCCTCTTCTGATGGATCAAGAGAACGTAAATCTGAACGGTGATGTGAGCCTAAGGCCCCGTTCACACGTCCGCAATTCTGTTCCGCATTTTGCAGAACGGAATAGCGGACCCATTCATTCCTATGAGGACAGACGATGTCCTGCCCAGGTCCGAAATTGCGGATCTGCATTTCGAGTCCGCAATCGCGTTCCTGAAAAAAATAGAACATGTCCTATTCTATTCGGACAAGAAAAGGCATTTTCTATATAGTGCCGGCGATGTGTGGTCCGCAAATTGCTGAACGCACATTGCTGATGTCTGTGTTTTGTGGATCCGTTGATCCGCAAAACACACACGGATGTGTGAATGGGGCCTAAGGGTCCATTTTTGTATAGGATCTGTTTTTTTACAGGATCCGTTTTTTTACAGGATCCATTTTTTTTGTTCTGTTCTTCTCATGGATCAGAAGAAAGGAAAATGAACCGGTGACGTGAACTCAGCCTAAGTTGAGAAATAGGAACTGCGCTGCCCGTGGATTTTATGATGAAATTACAATAAAAGTTCCGAAGTCATTTTAACCTGTGTCTGCAGAGCTCTTTGCTTTGTGCTGCCGTATCCTTGGTGTTGCACGCCCATCCTTGCCCTTTACGTGCAGTATTATAGCGCTTACCTTTTTCTACCTTGTAGCAGTATTAGGGCTCATGCACACGACCGTTGTTGTTTTGCGGTCCGTTTTTCACTGATCCGTTGTTCCGCATCTGATATTTTTTTTTCTCTGATTTAGGTCCTCTTCCGTTCCGTTATTCCACAAAACATATCTGTATGGTTTCCGTATGCGATCCGTTTTTTGCCGATCGGAAACAGTAACTTATTTATCACCAAACACATGAGCAATATGGGCTGGGCATAGCATTTCTACAGTATGGATCCGCAAAATACAGATGACATATGGATGTGTTCCGTGTGCATTGCGTATTTTTGGCTGACCCATTGGCTTGAATGGGGCCTCGGACCGTGATTTGTAGACAATAATAGCACATGCACAACTTTTTTGCAGAACAGCCATGTGGACAAACGGAAATGGAATGCACACAGAGAAACTTCCGTATTTTACAGCCCCAGTGAAGTGAATGGTTCCGCATACGGGCCACACAAAAAACGGAACAAAAGCGGAAAGAAAATACGGCCATGTGCATGAGCCTTTATAGTAATGATATTCTTCACCTAGTGGGAGCTATGCTGATTATGTTTGGTAATATTTGGGGTGGGAAAGTCCTGGCAGTATCAGTACAGGCCAGAGTTTTCTCCATAAGCGTCTGACCTGCTCAGACGGTCACTTCCAATTCTCCATCCAGCCTCATGTGGTTTATTCTTGTTCTTTTTACCTTTCTGGAGCCGTCTCTTACTGTTTTGAGTGTTGACTCGTGAAATCTGGTCTAAGATTCAGTATGTTAGGGATGTAAAGCATGTTTGATGGTGGAGAAGTTTGGATATTGCACAGCATTATTTTATTATTTGAGTTATTATTATTATCCGGGTGACACGCCCTGATACTGAATTCTTTATCTTACACTGCCACCTAGTGCTCAATGGGGGGAATACCTTCACTTTCAAGCAGTAAAGTCAGGGTCAGCCCTACATCTGGGGAACCCCCTGTATAAACCCACCAAATCACTGTGACATGGCATGAGATATGAAAGTCCATTCTGAGTAAAATATTGCATAATATACTTAGATTTGGTGACACAGAGTTATATTTTCTGTAAAGCAGATTTCCTTTTACTAGGTTGCGGTATTTGTGGGTGCACAGGGTGATACAAGTCGCTCTGTTTGGAGATGGCTAGTGTATTTCATGAGATATCTGAGGATGCTTTGTGAAGGTAAGTTAAGCTTTAATCTCTCATTCATATACCTGTATGCCACCGAGTAAAGATGAAAATCGTTCAGACTATTACAGTACAGCACCCCATGAACAGGCATAGAAATATTATACCATCACCCCCTATGTACAATAATATAACAAGCTTTATAAAGGGGTGACGACGCAATCATTGGCCATGGCGTGGCGCAACACTAATGAGCGTTCCCAGGCCATGGATAATAGTCATGACGTCACTTCTCGCTGATGGATGGGCGTCCCAGGTATCCAACACCCGCCGATCAGATGCCGAAAGGTTAGCTCATCAGTAATAAAAAGCTACAGATCCCCTTTAATATTACCTCCTATGAACAAGTGTCACAATGGAGGGCGTGAGCCACCACCAGCCCACGTACCTCAACCGGCCGCACGGACCCACCTCCCGCTGCCTTGTTCCTGGTGGGTCTGGCCGCTGCGTCAGCTCTGTCCCTCCACACAGGCTACTGCCTGCCTGCTAGTAAGTAGAGATGAGCGAACTTTAAAAAAAAGTTTGGCGTTCGGGTTGTGGTAACTCGCGCATCCCGTTATGGATTCCACTATCGCGGCATATGGAATCCATAAGGGGCGGCTTCCACCAACCCGAACTGTTGAACAGCCGAAGGACCTGGGGTGACGTCACCGTCATGTGATCAGTGCAGGGGGCGTGGCTCAGCACTGGATTTGATCCCGTGCTGAGCCACGCCCCCTGCACTGATCACACCCAGGTCCTTCGGCTGTTCAACAGTTCGGGTTGGTGGAAGCCGCCCCTTATGGATTCCATATGCCGCGATAGTAGAATCCATAACGGGATACGCGACTTACCACAACCCGAACGCCAAACTTTTTTTTAAAGTTCGCTCATCTCTACTAGTAAGGCCTCTTCTCCTCTGACCTCCAGCTCTAGCATGCGCACAGCCTAATCTTTACTAACCAATGGCGAGCAACTGTAGGGTACTTAAAGGGGTTATGCCAGGGTTTTATATTAATGACCTATCCTCAGCCAGTCGACGGGTGTGGTTGTGTTTGGAGGAGCTGTTGATTGCTGACAAGCTACCAGGGATTTCTCCACCTTTCCCAGCCCAGGCCCTGCCTCTCCCCAGGGAGGTGGTGGGGTCCTGGGCAATGAAGCGACTGAAGACCCAGGATCCTACTTCCCGGGGTAGGCCGGCGGGAGGTAGGGGAGGTGAGCTACCGGCCTCAGTTCCATCTTCCGCCCCGGGGATCAGAAGATCTTCCAGGAGTCGTGGTGTAGCGGCCCCTGCAGCCCCCGGAAGTGAAGCCGTGTCCATCGCCGGCAGTTCCAGGAGGGCGGACGGTGCTTTGGTAATGAATTACCTGAAGATTAACCAATGGGAAAGAGGAGGAAGAAAAAGCCAGTAAAGCCAGAGGTGAGGTATGTGTATGTGACCCACCCTGCGTGCCCTGGGCCAACTGAAAAGCCAGCTCAGGGCACGAACCCTGCCATCCTCCCTGGCCCGGTCTCTGCTGTGGGACAGGTGCGTAGGAGTGGGGAGAAAGACGTGGCAAAGATGGCTCAGGACGCCGTCCCTGTTTGCGGTAACAGGGGCGGTGAGGAGAAGCGGGAGGGGTCAGACAGGAAGGCTCCCGGGACGGGCGGCGAGGGGGACATGGCTGGTGGTCGGGTAGCTCCGCCCACCTCTGGTAGGGCACTGGACAAGTGCCAGGTGGGGGCTGGAAAGACTGTTAAAAATGTGTCCAGCATGAAGATGCTGGACAAAACGAATAATGTGACCTCTGGCCCAGCAGTGTGTGTGGGGGGAGGGGAGAGTGTGATAGTGGCCACTAAAGAAGTGGTCACTTCTAGTAGTGTAAATGCAGTTTCTGTTAGTGGTGTTGCTCCGGGCCCTGATAAGGGGTTAATGTTGGAGGTCGGCCGGCCACTGTAAAAGTGGCCAGTGCGCCTTATGTAGCCCCTTTAGAGGGGTCTGGAGTGGCACCTGCGGTAGGTTTGGGGAGGGTGGGGGTGGGCCCGGTTCCGCTGCGCCAGGCAGAATTTATGCTGGTGTGGTCGCCGGCGCAGGGGGGGAGGGGCGGTCCCCATTGTCCTCCCCATTACCAATGTCTGGTGACGGTAACTTGCAGCCGCAACTTCAAGAGGCTCTAAGAAAAGGGGAGAATTCCATTACAGTAGGGGGGCAGCAGGTGGATCTATCCTTCTGGATAGACAGGCATGGCCTGCGTGCCTTCCGAGAGCAAGGCGGGGGCGAGACCACCTGGTCCTCACCCACAACCGGCCCCGGGTCAACCAGACGGAATGTTGTCTGTATGAAATGGCGAGGCAATGAAGCGTGCCCTACCAGGAAGAGGGTGGCAGAGCTCTTGCAGATGGGCATCAGGGCATGTGACATCTTTGCCCTGATATATCCGTATGGCACCCACGAGTTTGATGTCAGTTTTGCCTGGCCAGAGGGTCTTGAACTTTTCTGGTCTGGGTATGAACTGGCAAAAGACCAGCCGGACTGGCAGGTGTTTTTCGTGCAAGCGATAACCCGCCAGAATGAGGTCAAGAAAGTTACCGTTCTGACCCATAACGAGTCACTTTCTTGTGTTGACATCTTGACCTGGTTGAGCAGGTACGGGGACGTCCAGGGTCTTCCTAGCAAGAACCTGGATGAGTTTGGCATCTGGTCGGGTGCCTGGACGTTTCAGATTAAGTTAAAACATTCAGGGGGTTCGGTTTCCCACATACCATTATCTGCTTTCCTTGGTCAGGTTAGGATCATGGTGTTCTATAGGGGGCAGCCTAAGCTGTGTTACAAGTGTGGCAGCCCTTCGAACTTCAGCGCCAGCTGCCAAGTGCAGAGGTGCGCGTTGTGCGTGGGTGAAGGCCATCTAGCTGCATCTTGTGGGCAGATTAGATGCAACCTGTGTGGTGAGCTAGGGCACCCGTTCAGTCGTTGCCCAGGGCAGTGCGGTCGATGAAGAGAAAAGACGGCCTGTCCCAGCAGAGACGGAGGGAGAGGCGTCAAATGGAGAGGGGCCAGGTGGAACCCCGTCCTGGGGTGATGCCTGCGCCCTCCCAAGAGAATGCCTCTCCTAGAGCTGAGACCCTGGGGGATAACGAGGTGAATGAGGAACTCAGGAGACTAGACTGTTCTGAAGTGACTCTGTCCTCTTGCTATGAGAGTGCAACAGAGGGGAGTGTGACAGTCTAAAAGAATAAGAAGGAAACGTCTGACCAAAAAAAGATCTAGCCCGACCAGAGTGGCCGCGGAAGGCGAAGCCAGCTCCCCCCTGGACCTCTCTAATCCTGACTCTTCCCCTGGATCTTTCCAACCGGTACCTCACCTTGGATGAGATCTCCGCCTCCTCTTCTTCTGGGGAGGAGGTCGAAGGTGGGGAGCCGGAGGGGCAAGAGAAGGAGCCTCTGGAAGGGCTCGTGCCCCCCTCCGGTGAGGATGCAAGGTCCTCAGGAGGTGGGGCGGGTCCAGACACTCCGAATGGGAATGACAAGGGTGGTGCAAAGGAGGAGGCGGTGGTGACTAATGAGATGGATACCACTGTCTCTCTCAAAAGAAATCATGCCACCTTAGGGGGTAGCCCCGGGAGGGGTAAGAAGAAGAATGGGAAGGGAAGGAAGAAGGCCGTCTAATTTAATCACTCTGTATGGCGGCACTCACTTCGTTGACCCTGGCGACCATTAATGTCGCCAGTATTAAATCGGATGCGGCTAGGTTTGCAGCCTTTGATTTTCTCAGCTGGGTTGAAGCTGACATTTTATTTTTGCAAAAGACCAGGCTGCCAGATTTGGCGGCTGTATATAAAGCAAAAAAGGAGTGGAGGTGTGGTCCATCATATTGGTCTCTTGCGGCTGAGCCATATAGCGGAGTGGCGGTCCTTTTTACCGCACCAGTAGAAAGCCGACGAGTGATTGAGTTAGAAATGGGGAGGTGTTTGATTTTAGATGTCCTCATTAAGGGTCAAGAGCTTCGCCTGATAAACATCTATGGTCCCCAAACCAAGCGGGATCGGAAGCATCTCTTTTTGAGGATCAAACCTTTCCTTATTACGAGTCGGCAGGTGGTCTTTGGCGGGGACTTTAATACAGTCACAAGGTCCGAAGACCTGGGAGGCGCCAGAGACCGGCTGGCTTATGATAGTGTATCCCTGAATAGCATAGCTAGCGAGGCTCGCCTGGTGGATGTCCACATTAAGCACACCCCAGGCCACGGGGGTTTCACTTATTATAGAGGTAGTCAGATTAGGTCTAGAATAGACAGGTTTTATTTAAAGGAGGAGACTACTTTTTCACCTTTAAAGGTGGTAGAGGTGGAATTCTCCAATCACTGTATGATTGAATGTTGCAGAATCCCCCCAAATGGGAAGAGGCTATTGGAAGCTAAATTCGGCCCTCCTGGAGGAAGCAGAGGTGAGACAATTCTTTGAGGACTTCCTTCAGACTCAGGTAGAGTTGCTGGATCTTTGTGACACTAAGTCGGAGTGGTGGGAGATATTCAAAGATCGGGTGGCAAAATTCTTCCGCCAGCTCTCGAGCCTCAGGTCCCTGGACAAGTATCGCTTGTATCAGGGTCTGAGGAGGAAACTCGAACAACTGGTCTCGACTGGAGGTAGCCGAGAGGATATCTCCAGGGTGAAATCTTTGCTTAAGAGGTGCCAGTACGATAGGCACACATCTTTGGTTTTTGAGAGGGATTTCGGAAGTACTGCCGCCCGACCCTTACAGAAACTGTAAGATGTCAGTGAAAAGTAAGTTGGTGACGGGACTGGTTCATGGTACGGGATCTCTGGATAGGTCCAGATCAGGGATCTTGGAAATCGTCAAGTCCTTCTACTCGTGCCTCTTGAGGAAGAAGGATCTGAATCGGGACAGGATTTTGGCTTTCCTGGCTGAAACCATCCCTGAGTCAAGAGTAGACCGTTCTCTTGGTGTTTTGATAGAAGAAATCAGAGAAGAGGAAGTCAGCCTGGCGATCGAAGGGCTTGCCCTAAAGAAGTCGCCAGGCCCGGATGGCTTAACATCCGAGTTTTATAAGACCTTTAAGGACTTCTTGGTTCCCCTCTTGACTAAGGTATTAAATGAGTGCCTATCCTCGGGTGCTCTGCCGAGGTCAATGAGGAGGTCAGCTCTGATCCTTATATCAAAGGGTAAAGATCCGAGCCAGTATTGAGAATTGGCGTCCCATAGCGCTTCTCAGTACGGACAAAAAGATCCTGGCCAAGATACTGTTTGATCGGTTGGTGCAGTTTGCACCCGGCTCCTTCTCGAGACCCAACATTGCTCAGTTCCAGGCCGAAGCACGTTTAGTGCTGTACTCGGTGTCCGAGAGGCAGTGGAGCAGGGTAGGGCGGGTAACTGGAAGGGGTACATGCTGGCCTTAGATCAGGCAAAGGCTTTTGATCGGGTTAACCACGAGTACCTCTGGTCAGTCCTTCTGAAATATGGCCTGCCGGGGGTTTGTCGATTGGTTAAAGATCTTGTATTCAGGGGCAGAGAGTTTCCCACTGGTGAACAGTTGGTCTGGCAGCCCTTTGAGGTCGGGTCTGGAGTCCGCCAGGGTTGTCCATTGAGCCCGCTCTTATACGTGTTTGCGATTGATCCTTTTATTAGGAGGATTGATCGTGGGCCGTTAGCGGGAGTCAGGATGAGTCTGGAGGAGCCAGAAGCCACTCTGAGGGTGGTGGCTTATGCCGATAACGTCACTGTTTTCGTGTCCTCGGGAGGGAGGCGGAATACGTGATGTCGGAGGTAGAACGCTACTCGGAAGTCTCCGGGTCCGTGATTAACCGGGATAAGTGTGAGAGTCTCTGGCTGGGAGGGTGATCCATCTTTCGGTCTCCCGGACACCCTCCCAGAGCCCCAGTCGTCAGCCAAAGTCCTAGGCGTTCAATTCGGCCATGGGGATTATCCCACCCAAAATTGGGATAGCAGGCTTAAGATCGCCGCTCAGAAGGTTGACCAGTGGAAGGGTTGGTCTTTGACCCTCAGGGAAAGGGTGAGCCTGATCAAGACTTACCTTCTCCCTTTGCTTATCTATTTGGCCAGTGTATGTGTCTTGCCAGAACCTCTCTGGACTCGGGTTTACAGTCTGTTCTTCCAACTGTTATGGGGGAATAGGCTGAACCTAGTCAAGAGAGAGGTGACATACCGTCACGAGAGACTAGGGGTTGGGTATGGTCAACCCCGTGGTGTTCCTTGTGAACACCTTTGTTAAGATCAACCTGGCAAACCTCTGGAAAGAGGGCTCCTCCGTGGGTAGTCTCTTGCAGGGGTTGGTTTCGACCTTTCTTCCAGGAGTGGGAGACAGGAGGGCAAGTGAAGGATCTGCGTACACCTCACGGATATCTTCCGGCTTATGTCACCCCGATTCTGAAGGTGATCCGCCGGTGGGGTTTGGGAGTGAGGGAGATCAGGACCCAGTCAAGGAGATCCCTTGACGAGAGGGTCTTGTTGACCCACTTCAAAGCCCCTGGCCCTTAAGGATTGCCCAAGCCGGGATCTAGACAAGGGGTTACAGTTGTTAAATTCGGCAAGGATCCCCTTGAAGTTTTGGGACTTGGCTTGGCGCTGCTTTCACGGGAAGCT
Source organism: Bufotes viridis (assembly GCA_033119425.1). Classification (NCBI taxonomy): domain Eukaryota; kingdom Metazoa; phylum Chordata; class Amphibia; order Anura; family Bufonidae; genus Bufotes; species Bufotes viridis. The sequence goes on along the minus strand of CM065599.1, from coordinate 65,406,274 downwards.
GTATGTAAGGGGCAACTTGAGGTATAGGAACTCTGATGAAAGGGGTTGTCCCGGGAGGAGTGTGGTGACATACTGGAAAGTATGGAGCACTTCCTGCTTCAGTGTCCCTTTAATGCAGAGGTATACAAGCGGGTGGGTGCATCCATTGGCTGGCCTAGGCTAGCCAACCTCTCCTATGCGGAGTGGGCTTATGGAGCATTCAAAGGTTTGGGAAGAAGGGACCCATGCACAGCTTTTATAGTTAGCATAGTGGTCAGGTACTTCACATGGAACGCACGGTGTTTAGTTTCAACCCAGCAGAAAGTCCTCCCTGTGGAAGAGGTGTGTAGGAACATTCTGGGTGACCTGGTGAAGGTTCGCTCTCTCGAGTGTGAAAGGGTGGGTACGGAGGGGGTCTCTTACCTCTGGAGAGGCTTCACCTTCGATGTGCCTTAGCCTCAGTAGCACTTTTCTTGGTGTCGGGCTGAGGCTTTCACACTAGGTTTTTGTTTTGTATTTAAGATGAGTTTTTGAAGAAAGGTTTGCAAATGACTGAACTTGGGCCTTCGGGTGGATTTTGATATTGGTTTGTATCGATTGATATGTTTGTTTGTATAAGTTGTATATATTGTATGATAGGGTAAGTGGGTGTAGTTAGGTTGGGTGGGATGGGGTGGGGGGGGTTAATATTTTTGTGTGGGGAGGCCTGCATCCAGCCCTGGACTATGCGGACATAGGAGGACATGAGGCGAGGGGCTGGGTGTGGGTGGTGGAGGAAGGGCTGGCCTCATGGAGGGACAAGAGCGGAGGTTGGCCCTGGGTGAAGGTGATGGGATAGATAGATTGGTAGGGGTAGTATAGGTTTGTATTTTCTTATAATATGTGTGTGTTTAAAATAAAATAAAAAAATATATATGTATATATATATATATAAAAAAAAAATGTAAAAATAAATAAAATTAAATTAAAAAAAAAAATGTATTGTTATATTATGATTATTTAATTTGGGTTTATTATTATTTATTATGACAAGTTGTCATTTTTTTTCTGTTAGAAACAATTTGTATAAATTTGTATATAGTCGGGGTTCAGCCGGATCGGATGTTTAGGTTCGGCTAGGTTTCATTTTCTCTTTTGTAGTAGGTATGAATGAGAGTCTGCATGTAGCTGGGCCAGTAGGGTGAGTGTATATACGTTATTCCTTGTTTGGAAATTTTTATAGCAAAGTTTTTGTATTTTTGTATAAAATTAATAAAGAGTTCCTCAGTATCTGCTCTTATTCTGTATATATGGACACTGCACAGTACCACCTCTCCTATATATACTGCACAGTACCACTTCTCCTGTATACACTGCACAGTACCACATCTCCTATATACACTGCACAGTACCTCTTCTCCTGTATACACTGCACAGTACTACTTCTCCTGTATACACTGCACAGTACTGCTTCTCCTGTATACACTGCACAGTACCACCTTTCCTGTATACACTGCACAGTACCGCCTCTCCTGTATACACTGCATAGTACCGCCTCTCCTGTATACACTGCACAGTACCGCCTCTCCTGTATACACTGCAGAGTACCACCTCTCCTGTATACACTGCACAGTACCACCTCTCCTGTATACACTGCACTGTACCACCTCTCCTGTATACACTGCACAGTACCGCCTCTCCTGCATACACTGCACAGTACCACCTCTCCTGTATACACTGCACAGTACCGCTTCTCCTGTATACACTGCACAGTACCCCCTCTCCTGTATACACTGCACAGTACCGCCTCTCCTGTATACAGTGCACGGTACCGCCTCTCCTGTATACACTGCACAGTACCGCCTCTCCTGTATACACTGCACAGTACCACCTCTCCTGTATACACTGCACAGTACTACCTCTCCTGTATACACTGCACAGTACCGCCTCTCCTGTATACACTGCACAGTACCACCTCTCCTGTATACACTGCACAGTACCACCTCTCCTGTATACACTGCACAGTACCGCCTCTCCTGTATACACTGCACAGTACCGCTCTCCTGTATACACTGCACAGTACCGCTCTCCTGTATACACTGCACAGTACCACCTCTCCTGTATACACTGCACAGTACCGCCTCTCCTGTATACACTGCACAGTACCACCTCTCCTGTATACACTGCACAGTACCGCCTCTCCTGTATACACTGCACAGTACCGCCTCTCCTGTATACACTGCACAGTACCGCCTCTCCGTATACACTGCACAGTACCGCCTCTCCTGTATACACTGCACAGTAGCGCCTCTCCTGTATACAGTGCACGGTACCGCCTCTCCTGTATACACTGCACAGTACCGCCTCTCCTGTATACACTGCACAGTACCACCTCTCCTGTATACACTGCACAGTACTACCTCTCCTGTATACACTGCACAGTACCGCCTCTCCTGTATACACTGCACAGTACCGCCTCTCCTGTATACACTGCACAGTACCGCCTCTCCTGTATACACTGCACAGTACCGCCTCTCCTGTATACACTGCACAGTACCACCTCTCCTGTATACACTGCACAGTACCGCCTCTCCTGTATACACTGCACAGTACCACCTCTCCTGTATACACTGCACAGTACCACCTCTCCTGTATACACTGCACAGTACCGCCTCTCCTGTATACACTGCACAGTACCACTCTCCTGTATACACTGCACAGTACCGCCTCTCCTGTATACACTGCACAGTACCGCCTCTCCTGTATACACTGCACAGTACCGCCTCTCCTGTATACACTGCACAGTACCGCCTCTCCTGTATACACTGCACAGTACCGCCTCTCCTGTATACACTGCACAGTACCCCCTCTCCTGTATACACTGCACAGTACCACCTCTCCTGTATACACTGCACCGTACCGCCTCTCCTGTATACACTGCACAGTACCGCCTCTCCTGTATACACTGCACAGTACCGCCTCTCCTGTATACACTGCACAGTACCACCTCTCCTGTATACACTGCACAGTACCGCCTCTCCTGTATACACTGCACAGTACCGCCTTTCCTGTATACACTGCACAGTACCACCTCTCCTGTATACACTGCACAGTACCCCTTCTCCTGTATACACTGCACAGTACCGCTTCTCCTGTATACACTGCACAGTACCGCTTCTCCTGTATACACTGCACAGTACCACTTCTCCTGTGTACACTGCACAGTACCACCTCTCCTGTCTACACTGCACCGTACCACCTCTCCTGTATACACTGCACAGTACCGCTTCTCCTGTACACACTGCACAGTACCACTACTCCTGTATACACTGCACAGTACCACCTCTCCTGTATACACTGCACAGTACCACCTCTCCTGTCTACACTGCACAGTACCACTTCTCCTGTATACACTGCACAGTACCACCTCTCCTGTATACACTGCACAGTACCACCTCTCCTGTATACACTGCACAGTACCACCTCTCCTGTATACACTGCACAGTACCGCCTCTCCTGTATACACTGCACAGTACCGCCTCTCCTGTATACACTGCACAGTACCGCCTCTCCTGTATACACTGCACAGTACCGCCTCTCCTGTATACACTGCACAGTACCGCCTCTCCTGTATACACTGCACAGTACCGCCTCTCCTGTATACACTGCACAGTACCGCCTCTCCTGTATACACTGCACAGTACCGCCTCTCCTGTATACACTGCACAGTACCGCCTCTCCTGTATACACTGCACAGTACCGCCTCTCCTGTATACACTGCACAGTACCGCCTCTCCTGTATACACTGCACAGTACCACCTCTCCTGTATACACTGCACAGTACCGCCTCTCCTGTATACACTGCACAGTACCGCCTCTCCTGTATACACTGCACAGTACCGCCTCTCCTGTATACACTGCACAGTACCGCCTCTCCTGTATACACTGCACAGTACCGCCTCTCCTGTATACACTGCACAGTACCGCCTCTCCTGTATACACTGCACAGTACCACCTCTCCTGTATACACTGCACAGTACCGCCTCTCCTGTATACACTGCACAGTACCGCCTCTCCTGTATACACTGCACAGTACCGCCTCTCCTGTATACACTGCACAGTACCGCCTCTCCTGTATACACTGCACAGTACCGCCTCTCCTGTATACACTGCACAGTACCGCCTCTCCTGTATACACTGCACAGTACCACCTCTCCTGTATACACTGCACAGTACCGCCTCTCCTGTATACACTGCACAGTACCACCTCTCCTGTATACACTGCACAGTACCGCCTCTCCTGTATACACTGCACAGTACCACCTCTCCTGTATACACTGCACAGTACCACCTCTCCTATATACACTGAACAGTACCACCTCTCCTGTATACACTGCACCGTACCACCTCTCCTGTATACACTGCACAGTACCGCTTCTCCTGTATACACTGCACAGTACCGCCTCTCCTGTATACACTGCACAGTACCACCTCTCCTGTATACACTGCACAGTACCACCTCTCCTGTATACACTGCACAGTACCGCCTCTCCTGTATACACTGCACAGTACCGCCTCTCCTGTATACACTGCACAGTACCACCTCTCCTGTATACACTGCACAGTACCACCTCTCCTGCATACACTGCACAGTACCACCTCTCCTGTATACACTGCACAGTACCGCCTCTCCTGTATACACTGCACAGTACCGCCTCTCCTGTATACACTGCACAGTACCGCCTCTCCTGTATACACTGCACAGTACCGCCTCTCCTGTATACACTGCACAGTACAGCCTCTCCTGTATACACTGCACAGTACAGCCTCTCCTGTATACACTGCACAGTACAGCCTCTCCTGTATATACTGCACAGTACCACCTCTCCTGTATACACTGCACAGTACCGCCTCTCCTGTATACACTGCACAGTACCGCCTCTCCTGTATACACTGCACAGTACCGCCTCTCCTGTATACACTGCACAGTACCGCCTCTCCTGTATACACTGCACAGTACCACTTCTCCTTTCCTGTATACTGTCTTCACTTATGAATGTATACATCACTTCAATTATCATTACAACTCCCCACCAGAGGGCGACAGACAACTATAATTTCTTGAAAGTTGCCATATTCTTGCATTCAAATTTTCATTTATTCTTTACAGCCTTAAACTCATAAGTGAAGCATTATGTGTCTTTAAATATCTATCTATCTATCTATCTATCTATCTATCTATCTATCTATCTATCTCATATCCATCTATGTAATAAACGTCTATCTCTCTCCTATCTATCTATCTATCTATCTATCTCCTATCTCTCTCTCTTCTATCTATCTATCTATCTATCTATCTATCTATCTATCTATTAAACATCTATCTATCTATCTATCTCCTATCTATCTATCTATCTATCTATCTATCTATCTATCTATCTATCTATCTCATATCTATCTATCTATATCTATCTATCTATCTCATCTCCTATCTATCTATCTATCTATCTATCTATCTATCTATCTATCTAATCATCTATCTATCCTATCTATCTCCTATCTATCTATCTATCTATCTATCTATCTATCTATCTATCTATCTATCTATCTATCTATCTATTTATCTATCTATCTATCTATCTATCTCATATCTATCTATCTATCTATCTATCTATCTATCTCATATCTATCTATCTATCTATCTATCTATCTATCTAATCACTTATTATCAGCAACACATCATGTTTTGCTTTATTTTCACGTTTTTGATTATTCATCTATTATTATTATTATTATTAATACTGTTATTAGATATATTTATCTATCAATGTATTTCCATCACAGAATATTTTTATAATGTTTATATTATTTAATCACTGCATACAATTTATTTTTTATATTGTTTACATGTCACTAATTATGTAATTGATTTGATTATTTGAATTGAACACACATGTATAAATACGTTGTATGTAACACCAGTGTTATCACTGCTTGAGAAAGGTGCCATTGGGTGCACCGAAACGTCGCTTTTTACACGGAAAATAAAGAAGTAACCTTTTTTCACCGACAAAGAAGTGCTGTGGAATTACTTTTACTATCTCCTATCTATCTATCTCCTATCTATCTATCTCTCTCCTATCTATCTTCTATCTATCTATCTATCTATCTATCTATCTAATATCTATCTATCTATCTCCTATCTATCTATCTCCTATCTATCTTCTATCTATCTATCTATCTATCTATCTATCTAATATCTATCTATCTATCTCCTATCTATCTATCTATCTATCTCCTATCTATCTATCTCTATCTATCTATCTATCTATCTATCTATCTCATATCTATCTATCTATCTATCTATCTATCATCCTATCTATCTATCTATCTATCTATCTATCTATCTATCTATCTATCTCATCTATCTATCTATCTATCTATCTATCTATCTATCTATCTCATATCTACTATCTATCTATCTATCTCCTATCTATCTATCTATCTATCTATCTATCTCATATCTATCTATCTATCTATCTATCTATCTATCTCATCTATCTATCTATCTATCTATCTATCTATCTCCTATCTATCTATCTATCTATCTCCTATCTATCTATCTCCTATCTATCTATCCCATATCTATCTATCTATCTATCTATCTATCTATCTATCTATCTCCTATCTATCTATCTATCTATCTATCTATCTATCTATCTCTCTCTGCCTCTCCTTTCTGTATATCCGTGCAGCTTTCTTTTCCCACACAGGTATCACATTACTTTTCTATAGGCTGCCTCCTCATTACTTATTTACTGTCTAGGCTTTTCCTGTTAACCCTTTCCTTCCCTCCTCGCCCCCCTTTTTCCATGTCTTGTAAGACAATACCCCAGAACCACCAGCTTCACAAGGGGTTAACCCTCCTGGTTCTCCTTCCTATTCTTTTGTAGAATTTGAATTGCAGCCAATCAGCATGGAGAGGCGGGCGTGGTGGTGAATGGTGGTATCCTGTGAGGGGTGGGCATGGGTTTCTGGAGGGTGGGGGGTGCAGGCTGGTGAGGACCTGTGTCCCTGACTACCCACTTCTGTCCAACTGAATAAAAGTAAGAAGCCTTTGTATGGCACTAGCCGTCCCCTTGGAGAATTGAATGAAGTTTGTGAAAGCTGCCCGCCTTCTCCAGCCCTTCACCCTTTAACCCTTTCCTTTGACTCCCAGCAGCACCACATTCAGGGCGAGGATTGGCCTGTGGGGGTAATCCTGTGTCCCATGTGTCACCTAACCCACAAAACGTGATGACACATTCACAGGATTCTAGCTCTTGAGTCTTTTCCGCTTGTACACTCTGCATCCCCATTGACTTTAATGGTCACAGTTTAACGCACTTGTGGTTGCCCGCACCCTGTGGGTTTCATCAGCAGGACCTTCTTTGAAATTATTGGAGTTGATCCCTTTAAGGGAATCTAATTGATTAATTTCTACAATCCGGAAGCAATTTGCATTATTATTTTAGATTTCTGACCATCCCCGGTGATGAGCGTCTCCTGGAGGCGCCCGCTTTTCTTTTGTTTGTGTATTTTGGAGGTGGCGCGTTCTTCTGCTGCAGAAGACAGGAGGGTAATTATGTCTTTCTTGTAAATTAAATCTGCAATGCTTCATTACCACCACATTCCCTGAGCTCTTCTGGCTGAGGAGTAGAAAGATCTGGTGGAAATCAGGACCATGAAGCCACGGATACCCTCTAAATTTAAAGAGATAGGCACCCGCACTGGTGCCAGCCTCAGATGTCCCTGTAAGTACCTCTCAAAAATATCTCTTAAAAGGTTTCTCGGCATTAGAAGTGAGAGTCTATATAGTAGGTGTTTTGGGGCCGTACTGTTAATTATGCGCACTACACAGTAGCAGATTAGTGCCATTTAAAGGGGGTCCCAGTGTTCGTCCCCCATTGATTTTATTGTTATGCCATGTCCTAGTAAAATGGCAATACCCCTCACCATGCATGTCCACTTTAGTGTCTTCCTCAGGTCGCTCTCTAAGTGCCTGACACAACTGACTCCTTAGGTGCCTGCTGTAGATGCTCCAGTAAGTACCTGCCTGAAATATCCCCATAAATTCCAGCCATGGATATTCCAATATGTGCCTGCCGTGGATGCCCCTTACGTGTCTGCCATTCGTTCACTTATAAATGAATGTCACTGATACTCTCAGATGTGCCTGCCACAAATGATCCCTTTGGTACAAGCTGCAGATGCTCCTGTAAGTATCTGCCCAAAATATCCCCATAACTTCCAACCATGGAAATTCCCAAAAGTGCCATAGGTTCCTATCTGTCACAGGTGCCCCTATGAATTGTCTGTCACTGATCCCCCCAATAAGTGCCAACCAGATAGGTCCCCATGGCACTGTGCTCAGTTCTTCCCTTTCTATAAAGTAAATAAAACATACATAAAAATATGTGCCACTGCCAGGTTGCCCCAAGTTGTGTATTAAGAGGTTCTGCAGCAGCTGAGGTGTGTATAATGAGGTCCTAAAGCACCTGAGATGTGTATTGTTATGTTCTGCAGCAGCTGAGGCGTGTGTTAGGAGGTTCTGCAGCAGCTGAGGGGTGTATTAGGATGGTTCTGCAGCAGCTGAGGCGTGTGTTAGGAGGTTCTGCAGCAGTTGAGGTGTGTATTATGATGTTCTGCAGCAGCTGAGGTGTATATTATGTTCTGCAGCAGCTGTGGTGTGTATTATGCGGTTGTGCAGCAGCTGAGTTGTGCATTATGAGGTTCTGCAGCAGCTGAGCTGTGTATTATGCGGTTCTGCAGCAGCTGAGTTGTGCATTATGAGGTTCTGCAGCAGCTGAGGTGTGTATTATGAGGTTCCGCAGCAGCTGAGGTGTGTATTAGGAGGTTCTGCAGCAGCTGATGTGTGTATTTGGAGGTTCTGCAGCAGCTGAGGTGTGTATTATGAGTTTCTACAGCAGCTGAGGTATGCACTATGAGGTTCTGCAGCAGCTGAGGCGTGTATTATGTTCTGCAGCAGCTAAGGTGTGTATTAGGAGGTTCTGCAGCAGCTGAGGTGTGTATTATGAGTTTCTGCAGCAGCTGAGGTATGTACTATGGGGTTCTGCAGCAGCTGAGGCTTGTATTATGTTCTGCAGCAGCTGAGGTGTGTATTATGAGGTTCTGCAGCAACTGAGGTGGGTATAATGAGGTTCTGCAGCAGCTGAGGTGGGTATAATGAGGTTCTGCAGCAGCTGAGGTGTGTATAACGAGGTTCTGCAGCAGCTGAGGTGTATCTGCCATCCCATACTAAGGCAGACCTGCCATTCAGGAGTCTGGAAAAGCTGGGTGAGATGAAGCTGCGTGCGGGCGGTGTACAGAGATGTTTATTAGCAGTCATTTTCCTGCCCATCTGTGCTTTATTGCACTTGTCATACAGGATAATGAAACGCGTCAGCTGTAACCTCGTCCCTTAATGCGAAGTCTGCAGCTCTTGGCAGCCGAGCGTCAGCACTGGAGGTGTCGACCGCGGCCTAGCCCCACAGCTGTTCCTGCGGGCACGCTGCCACCTTATAAAGATGTCCTACTTGGTACCTGACTACTAGAAGGAACATTCTCCAGGAGATTCCAGGTGGCAGATGTTCGCAAATAGAAACAAGGCTGACGCGTTTCACCTAACCAACAAAGCAGGGGCTGAGGGAGATGAGTGCCTCACACTTGTAGCCAGATTGGAAGGTATGGAGGACTGCCTTTGGTCACCCAGCTGTACACAGTCTCCTCCTCTATTAGTCTTAAAGGTGTTTTCTATGGATGGGGAGATCTATTAGATTGGTGGGGGTAATACCACTGGGATTCCCACCCATCACGATAAGAGGAATCCCATACCCTGGGGGTCCCCCAAATAAACAGTGGCATGTTTGCCATTCTAATTTTGTCTCTTCTGTGTTTTTCAGTGTAGATGGAAGCCTAGGAAAAAAACAACAGTAACATAATAGAAATACCATGTAAAGCACGAACATGCAATGTTCATCCTGCAGGGAAGACACGGCCTATGCCTCCCCTGCATTGCCCTCTGCCCAGATGACTGGTAATACTGGGTGTGGATGCATTTTGCACCTTAGAGCACTGACCACCAACCAACCTGTGGCCTTTTAGCTGTTGGGGAACTACTACTTTCAGCAGGTTTTCACAGCCTGCTGGGAGTTGTATTTACTTAAAAGCTGGAGAGCCACAGCTGGAAGTCAGGTTTGATTGTGACACGGTACAACTAGGCCGATCTTGCAGGGAAACTAGGGAACATTCCCTGGGAGTTGTAACAACCTCCGATGAAAGGTCTAATGGAAGCCATGTTGGTTGTCACCCAGCTTTCCCAGAGATGGAGCTGAGGAAGCGTCAGGGACCTATGTCTGCTTGATTTGTATTGCACAGGGGGACAATGGCAGCTGTGTTTTCTAGGCCTCTGTCAGGTACGGCTCCCCCGGCTTGTTTCCAGTCCCTGGGACACACCTATGTTGTACGCAGGCCAGATGACTGCAGGCTGTACACATCACCAGGAGCCAGCGCCATCATCTGTGTAACTGATCTCTCCCCGTAACTGGTGCAGAGGGAAGGAGGGAAAGCCTGGGTCGGGATCAATGTCACCGATAACTGTTTCATCCTGTATACAGGACACCTGCGGGCTACTGCTGTGTACTCTGAAAGGGCTTCTCTGGGACTGTGTACCCAGTGGTCTCAGAGTGATCAGAAAACATGATCCCACATACGAAGAAAGCCACACTGCCCCCCAATAACAGGGACTTTCACAGTGTCCCCTGACAGTAACATCCACAGTGCTCCCCATAACAGTGTCATCCACAGTGCTCCCCAAAACAGTGACATCCACAGTGCCCCCATAACAGTGACATCCACAGATCCCCCATAACAGTGACATCCACAGTGCCCCCATAACGGTCACATCCACAGTGCTCCCCAAAACAGTGACATCCACAGTGCCCCCACAACAGTGTCATCCACAGATCCCCATAACAGTTACATCCACAGATCCCCCATAACAGTGTCATCCACAGTGCTCCCATAACGGTCACATCCACAGTGCTCCCCAAAACAGTGACATCCACAGTGCCCCCATAACAGTGACATCCACAGTGCCCCCATAACAGTGACATCCACAGTGCCCCCATAACGGTCACATCCACAGTGCTCCCCAAAACAGTGACATCCACAGTGCTCCCATAACAGTTACATCCACAGTGCCCCCATAACAGTTACATCCACAGATCCCCCATAACAGTGACATCCACAGTGCCCCCATAACGGTCACATCCACAGTGCTCCCCAAAACAGTGACATCCACAGTGCCCCCATAACAGTGACATCCACAGTGCCCCCATAACAGTTACATCCACAGATCCCCCATAACAGTGACATCCACAGTGCCCCCCATAACAGTGACATCCACAGTGCCCCCCATAACAGTGACATCCACAGTGCTCCCCATAACAGTTACATCCACAGTGCCCCCATAACAGTGACCTCCACAGTGCTTCCATAACAGTGACATCCACAGATCCCCCATAACAGTGTCATCCACAGTGCTCCCATAACAGTGACATCCACAGTGCCCCCACAACAGTGACCTCCACAGTGCCCCCATAACGGTGACACCCACAGTGCCCCCATAACAGTGACATCCACAGTGCCCCCATAACAGTGACATCTACAGTGCCCCCATAACAGTGACACCCACAGTGCCCCCATAACAGTGACATCCACAGTGCCCCCATAACAGTGACATCCACAGTGCCCCCATAACAGTGACATCCACAGTGCCCCCATAACAGTGACATCCACAGTGCCTCCATAACAGTGACATCCACAGTGCCCCCATAACAGTGACATCCACAGTGCCCCCATAACAGTGACATCCACAGTGCCTCCATAACAGTGACATCCACAGTGCCTCCATAACAGTGACATCCACAGTGCCCCCATAACAGTGACATCCACAGTGCCCCCATAACAGTGACATCCACAGTGCCCCCATAACAGAGACATCCACAGTGCCCCCATAACAGAGACATCCACAGTGCCCCCATAACAGAGACATCCACAGTGCCCCCATAACAGTGACATCCACAGTGCTTCCATAACAGTGACATCCACAGTGCTTCCATAACAGTGACATCCACAGTGCCCCCATAACAGTGACATCCACAGTGCCGCCATAACAGTGACATCTACAGTGCCTCCATAACAGTGACATCCACAGTGCTCCCATAACAGTGACATCTACAGTGCCCCCATAACAGTGACATCCACAGTGCCCCCATAACAGTGACATCTACAGTGCCTCCATAACAGTGACATCCACAGTGCTCCCATAACAGTGACATCTACAGTGCCCCCATAACAGTGTCATCCACAGCGCCCCCATAACAGTGACATCCACAGTGCTCCCCATAACAGTGACACCCACAGTGTCCCCATAACAGTGACATCCACAGTGCCCCCATAACAGTGACATCCACAGTGCCTCCATAACAGTGATATCCACAGTGCCCCCATAACAGTGACATCCACAGTGCCCCCATAACAGTGACATCCACAGTGCTCCCCATAACAGTGACATCCACAGTGCCCCCATAACAGTGACATCCACAGTGCCCCCATAACAGTGACATCCACAGTGCCCCCATAACAGTGACATCCACAGTGCCCCCATAACAGTGACATCCACAGTGCCCCCATAACAGTGACATCCACAGTGCCTCCATAACAGTGACATCCACAGTGCCTCCATAACAGTGACATCCACAGTGCCCCCATAACAGTGACATCCACAGTGCCGCCATAACAGTGACATCCACAGTGCCTCCATAACAGTGACATCCACAGTGCTCCCATAACAGTGACATCTACAGTGCCCCCATAACAGTGTCATCCACAGCGCCCCCATAACAGTGACATCCACAGTGCTCCCCATAACAGTGACACCCACAGTGCCCCCATAACAGTGACATCCACAGTGCCCCCATAACAGTGACATCCACAGTGCCTCCATAACAGTGATATCCACAGTGCCCCCATAACAGTGTCATCCACAGCGCCCCCATAACAGTGACATCCACAGTGCTCCCCATAACAGTGACACCCACAGTGTCCCCATAACAATGACCTCCACAGTGCTCCCATAACAGTGACATCCACAGTGCTCCCATAACAGTGTCATCCACAGCGCCCCCCATAACAGTGACATCCACAGTGCCCCCATAACAGTGACATCCACAGTGCCCCCATAACAGTGACATCCACAGTGCCCCCATAACAGTGACATCCACAGTGCCTCCATAACAGTGATATCCACAGTGCCCCCATAACAGTGACATCCACAGTGCTCCCCATAACAGTGACATCCACAGTGCCCCCATAACAGTGACATCCGCAGTGCCACCATAACAGAGACATCCACAGTGCCCCCATAACAGAGACATCCACAGTGCCCCCCATAACAGTGACATCCACAGTGCGCCCCATAACAGTGACATCCACAGTGCGCCCCATAACAGTGACATCCACAGTGCGCCCCATAACAGTTACATCCACAGTGCCCCCATAACAGAGACATCCACAGTGCCCCCCATAATAGTGACATCCACAGTGCTCCCCATAACAGTGACATCCACAGTGCCCCCATAATAGTGACATCCACAGTGCCTCCCTAACAGTGACATCCACAGTGCCTCCATAACAGTGACATCCACAGTGCTCCCCATAACAGTGACACCCACAGTGTCCCCATAACAATGACCTCCACAGTGCTCCCATAACAGTGACATCCACAGTGCCCCCATAACAGTGACATCCACAGTGCCCCCATAACAGTGACATCCACAGTGCCCCCATAACAGTGACATCCACAGTGCCCCCATAACAGTGACATCCACAGTGCCCCCATAACAGTGACATCCACAGTGCCCCCATAACAGTGACATCCACAGTGCCCCCATAACAGTGACATCCACAGTGCCCCCATAACAGTGACATCCACAGTGCCCCCATAACAGTGACATCCACAGTGCCCCCATAACAGTGACATCCACAGTGCCCCATAACAGTGACATCCACAGTGCCCCCATAACAGTGACATCCACAGTGCCCCCATAACAGTGACATCCACAGTGCCCCCATAACAGTGACATCCACAGTGCCCCCATAACAGTGACATCCACAGTGCTCCCATAACAGTGACATCCACAGTGCCTCCATAACAGTGACATCCACAGTGCCCCCATAACAGTGACATCCACAGTGCCCCCATAACAGTGACATCCACAGTGCCCCATAACAGTGACATCCACAGTGCCCCCATAACAGTGACATCCACAGTGCCTCCATAACAGTGACATCCACAGTGCCCCCATAACAGTGACATCTACAGTGCCCCTATAACAGTGACATCCACAGTGCTCCCCATAACAGTGACATCCACAGTGCCTCCATAACAGTGACATCCACGGTGCCTCCATAACAGTGACATCCACAGTGCTCTCCATAACAGTGACATCCACAGTGCCCCCATAACAGTGACATCCACAGTGCCTCCCATAACAGTGTCATCCACAGTGCCCCCATAGCATCAGCCAACGCGGGCTTCTCGCTGCAGACATACTCATGGACAGTGGGTGATACATTAACTTACTGATAAAGGGCGATATTCTGAGGTATTACGGAGTTGTTATACGTGCAGTTGTCTGGGCTCAGACACTGGGTGAGATCTGCCATATATGCCCAGTCTCACCACCTCAGAGCTCTGCAAACTTTATTCATCCACATTATCAGGACAGGACAAACCTTTACAGAGATTTTTTGGCTTCTTTATGTGTTTGGTCTCACAGTTTCTGCACCCCCAGTAACTGATGAAAGCCCCCTCCCCCCCAGATGTCGTCGCTGCATTCATGTGGATAATTATTACATTTCTTTTCTCTTCAGGTTAATCCTCAATATACGACAAGACAGACTCTACGGGAAATATGCAATTTCCCCGTAATCTCGTAATCAAATCCATGATCCCAAACCTTTCCCCTAATTAGCGATCAGTCTCTTCCTGTCTGCGATCTCCATAATCCTCAGTCTGCTGTTCCAGGGGCTCAGGGAGAGACCGTCCAAAACCTGCCAAAGTCACCGATCCCCTCCTCCCCATGTCAGTCACCTGTCCCCTCTCTCCCCATGCCAGAGTCACCTGTCCCCTCTCTCCCCATGCCAGAGTCACCTGTCCCTCTCTCCCCATGCCAGAGTCACCTGTCCCCTCTCTCCCCATGCCAGAGTCACCTGTCCCCTCTCTCCCTATGCCAGAGTCACCTGTCTCCTCTCTCCCCATGCCAGAGTCACCTGTCCTCTCTCTCCCCATGCCAGAGTCACCTGTCTCCTCTCTCCCCATGCCAGGGTCACCTGTCCCCTCTCTCCCCATGCCAGAGTCACCGGTCTCCTCTCTCCCCATGCCAGAGTCACCGGTCTCCTCTCTCCCCATGCCAGAGTCACCTGTCTCCTCTCTCCCCATGCCAGAGTCACCTGTCCCCTCTCTCCCCATGCCAGAGTCACCTGTCCCCTCTCTCCCCATGCCAGAGTCACCTGTCCCCTCTCTCCCCATGCCAGAGTCACCTGTCCCCTCTCTCCCCATGCCAGAGTCACCTGTCCCCTCTCTCCCTATGCCAGGGTTACCTGTCCCCTCTCTCCCCATGCCAGAGTCACCTGTCCCCTCTCTCCCCATGCCAGAGTCACCTGTCCCCTCTCTCCCCATGCCAGAGTCACCTGTCCCCTCTCTCCCCATGCCAGAGTCACCTGTCCCCTCTCTCCCCATGCCAGAGTCACCGGTCTCCTCTCTCCCCATGCCAGAGTCACCGGTCTCCTCTCTCCCCATGCCAGAGTCACCTGTCCCTCTCTCCCCATGCCAGAGTCACCTGTCTCCTCTCTCCCCATGCCAGGGTCACCTGTCCCCTCTCTCCCCATGCCAGAGTCACCGGTCCCCTCCTCCTAATGCCTGTGCCCACACCTTCTGTTATCTGCAGCCACAGACTGTGCTTTGTTTTCCCACTGCTAACTAGTCATCTTAAGCTTCTTGGGTCATGAATACAATGCTACTTACAGTACGGACTGACACAAAGTAGCCAAACAGAGTTAAAGCCCCCTTACCTCCATTGACATGCACATTTGGGTTAGCTGAACGAGTTAACTATCATGCCTGGTCCAGGGTCTTTTGCCCGTCTACAATGATATCCTTGTAGTTGGGTCTTAAAGGAATATTCTAGGAGCTAGTGATGGAGATTTCCTTGTACACTGCAAATCCTCCCACCTCCCCTAACTATGCACACATTAGGCTTCCATGCTTATGAATAAAACATTCATTTGAATAATATTCAAAAAGGGTCCGAAAACAGACCCGGAAACTATAGGCCAGTAAGTTTAACATCTATTGTTGGTAAACTGTTTGAAGGGTTTCTAAGAGATGCTATCATGGAGTATCTCAATGAAAACAAGCAAATACCGCCATATCAGCATGGCTTCATGAGGGATCGGTCATGTCAAACAAATTTAATCAGTTTCTATGAGGAGGTAAGTTCTAGACTTGACAGCGGTGAATCAATGGATGTCGTATATCTGGACTTCTCCAAAGCATTTGACCCTGTACCTCATAAAAGGTTAGTATATAAAATGAGGATGCTCGGACTGGGAGAAAATGTCTGTATGTGGGTAAGTAACTGGCTGAGTGACAGAAAACAGAGGGTGGTTATTAACGGTACACACTCAGATTGGGTCACTGTCACTAGTGGGGTACCTCAGGGGTCAGTACTGGAGGGGTCACTGTCACTAGTGGGGTACCTCAGGGGTCGGTATTGGAGGGGTCACTCACTAGTAGAGTACCTCAGGGGTCAGTACTGGGCCCTATTCTCTTCAATATATTTATTAATGATCTTGTAGAAGGCCTGCACAGTAAAATATCTATTTTTGCAGATGACACTAAACTGTGTAAAGTAATTAATACTGAAGAGGACAGTATACTGTATATATGCTACAGAGGGCAGTATACTGTGTATATACATTACAGAGGACAGTATACTGTATATACACTACAGAGGACAGTATACTGTATATACACTACAGAGGACAGTATACTGTATATACACTATAGAGGACAGCATACCGTATATATACTACAGAGGACAGTATACCGTATATATACTACAGAGGGCAGTATACCGTATATATACTACAGAGGACAGTATACTGTATATATACTACAGAGGACAGTATACTGTATATACACTACAGAGGACAGTATACTGTATATACACTACAGAGGACAGTATACTGTATATACACTACAGAGGACAGTATACTGTATATACACTATAGAGGACAGCATACCGTATATATACTACAGAGGACAGTATACCGTATATATACTACAGAGGGCAGTATACCGTATATATACTACAGAGGACAGTATACTGTATATATACTACAGAGGACAGTATACTGTATATACACTACAGAGGACAGTATACTGTATATACACTACAGAGGACAGTATACTGTATATACACTATAGAGGACAGCATACTGTATATATACTACAGAGGACAGTATACCGTATATATACTACAGAGGGCAGTATACCGTATATATACTACAGAGGACAGTATACTGTATATATACTACAGAGGGCAGTATACTGTGTATATACATTACAGAGGACAGTATACTGTATATACACTACAGAGGACAGTATACTGTATATATACTACAGAGGGCAGTATACTGTATATATACTACAGAGGACAGTATACTGTATATATACTACAGAGGACAGTATACTGTATATATACTTCAGAGGACAGTATACTGTATATATACTACAGAGGACAGTATACTGTATATACACTACAGAGGACAGTATACTGTATATATACTACAGAGGACAGTATACTGTATATATACTACAGAGGGCAGTATACTGTGTATATACATTACAGAGGACAGTATACTGTATATACATTACAGAGGACAGTATACTGTATATACTACAGAGGGCAGTATACTGTGTATATACATTACAGAGGACAGTATACTGTATATACATTACAGAGGACAGTATACTATATATACTACAGAGGACAGTATACTGTATATATACTACAGAGGACAGTATACTGTATATATACTACTGAGGACAGTATACTGTATATATACTACAGAGGACAATATACTGCTACCGAGGGATCTGGATAGATTGGAGGCTTGGGCAGAGAAATGGCAGATGAGGTTTAACACTGACAAATGTAAAGTTATGCACATGGGAAGGAATAATGCAAGTCACCGGTACATACTAAATGGTAGAACACTCGGTAACACTGACATGGAAAAGGACCTAGGAATTTTAATAAATAACAAACTAAGCTGCAAAAACCAGTGTCAGGCAGCTGCTGCCAAGGCCAATAAGATAATGGGTTGCATCAAAAGGGGCATAGATGCCCGTGATGAGAACATAGTCCTACCACTTTACACATCTCTAGTCAGACCACACATGGAGGACTGTGTACAGTTCTGGGCTCCTGTGAACAAGACAGACATAGCAGAGCTGAAGAGGGTTCAGAGGAGGGCAACTACAGTAATAACTGGAATGAGGGGACTACAGTACCCTGAAAGGTTATCAAAATTAGGGTTATTCACTTTAGAAAAAAGACGACTGAGGGGAGATCTAATAACTATGTATAAATATATCAGGGGTCAGTACAGAGATCTGTCCCATCATCTATTTATCCCCAGGACTGTGACGAGGGGACATCCTCTGCGTCTGGAGGAAAGAAGGTTTCTACACAAACATAGAAGAGGATTCTTTACGGTAAGAGCAGTGAGACTATGGAACTCTCTGCCTGAGGAGGTGGTGATGGTGAGTACAATAAAGGAATTCAAGAGGGGACTGGATTTATTTCTGGAGTGTAATAATATTACAGGCTACAGCTACTAGAGAGGGGTCGTTGATCCAGGGAGTTATTCTGATTGCCTGACTGGAGTCGGGAAGGAATTGTTTCCCCTTAAGTGGGGAAAATTGGCTTCTGCCTCACAGGGGTTTTTTGCCTTCCTCTGGATCAACTTGCAGGATGACAGACCGAACTGGATGGACAAATGTCTTTTTTCGGCCCTATATACTATGTTATTATGTAAAATGCTTGAGCTACAGTCAAGACTGACACTTAAATCAGCCATTACACATTAGATAGCTGTGAAGACCCAGATTTCAGTAAAGTGGTGCAAAGTGAGCGGTTGGCAGATGCCAAGATCATCTGAGACAAGCGGTGCCAGAGGTGACTGGCAGCCACTCTTCTCCCCCAGCCTGGTAAAATGTGACAAGCCAAGGGACCATCAAAGAGGACGATAGACGGGAGATTCTACTAATGTACCCAGAGTGTTGGGTGCCCACGGCGAGCGTGGTCTGGTCTGGAGGTGCTGATTGGTCTCCCATTAAGTGATGTTGACGACACTGTTAGGGGAGGTCATGCCCGGGATCTAAATGGGAACCAAGAAACTGAATATATCACCAGACACATCATATTCTTCTGACCACCAGCCCAGCAGGGAACCACTGAGACTGAATGTGGTATATGATGCCGCATATCTGTAAAATGCTATGTTAATGGGCACCGCCTGCTGTATGTACAAGATCGGAAAGCTGGATATAAAAATTGTCATTTTACATTGACCACCATCCCAGCAGGGGACCATCTAGAATGAATGGTGTATGTGACATATCAGGAAAACATCAATGGATGTGATTGGGCACTAACTCTACTAACATGAATATATCAATAGTCATTTAATATTGACCACCATCCCAGCAGGGGAGCACTACTAAAAAAAAGAATATGGCCACAGGAAGAATCACATACTGCCACTGATCAGCAGGTAAAGTAAGCTCAATCCACCTCTGACCACTAGGGATACAGAGCACAGTCTACCACTGGCCACCAGGGAAAGGAAGTTCCACATGCCGCTAACCACCAGGGAAAGAAACCTTATGACAGTGACCACCAAAGAAAGAAAGCTCAATACGCCCCTGACCACAAGGGAACGGAATCTCAGTAAACTACTTATTTGCTGGAAGGAAGCTCAATCCTGTATTGATCACTTAGGAGAGAAAGCTCAATCCACCTCTGACCATCAGGAAAGAAAGCTCAATCTATCATGGACCCAATGATCAGTTGTCCACTGACCACCAGGGAAAGGAAGCTCAACCTACTGCTGACCACCAGGGAAAGGAAGCTCAACCTACTGCTGACCACCAGGGAAAGAAATCTCAACCTACCACTGACCACTAGGGAATGGAAGCTCAACCTACCACTGACCACTAGGGAATGGAAGCTCAACCTACCACTGACCACCAGGGAAAGAAAGCTCAATCTACCAATGACCACTAGGGAATGGAATCTCAACCTACCACTGACCACTAGGGAATGGAAACTCAAGCTACCACTGACCGCCAGGGAAAGAAAGCACAATCTACCAATGACCACTAGGGAAAGGAAGCTCAACCTACCGCAGACCACCAGGAGAGAAAGCTCAATCTACCAATGACCACTAGGGAATGGAAGCTCAACTTACCACTGACCACCAGGGACCACTAGGGAATGGAAACTCAACCCACCACTGACTACCAGGGAAAGTAGGCTCAATCTACCAATGACCACTAGGGAAAGGAAGCTCAACCTACCGTTGACCACCAATGGACCAGGACCAATGCTTGGACTAAGTACAATACAGTAGTTTATCATGTGGTGGGAGAGACCCACATAAACTGTCCCTTTAATTAGTCTATGTGGCCTCCGCTTGGAGGGCTGCCATCCGATCAGCGTCCTATGCAAACGTATAAGTGAAGAGTTAGAAAATAATAGTGGGCAAAGGTGAAGGGTGCCCTTAGGGGCTGTGACCTGCAGGGGAGGGGGCCGTGTAACGTTGTAGATGGAACCTGGCTGACTGCATGAAGGCATGGCTCGGATTCTTGCATATTTCAGAGTCAGGCAGGGCAGGGCGCAGAGGAGTAACTCTGCGAGATCCTACACACAATCCCTGGGTGTTACCTTACCTGACTGTAATGGGGAGCGAGACGCCAATACGTTAACCCATTCCCTGCACAGCGCATGAACCGCTCCAGCTTACAGTACTCAGCTGACAGTATCACACAGGATAGGCTGAGATACACCGACTCAGCAGACAGTATCACACAGGATAGGATGAGATACACCGACTCAGCAGACAGTATCACACAGGATAGCCTGAGATACACCGACTCAGCAGACAGTATCACACAGGATAGCCTGAGATACACCGACTCAGCAGACAGTATCACACAGGATAGGCTAAGATACACCGACTCAGCAGACAGTATCACACTGGATAGGCTGAGATACACCGACTCAGCAGACAGTATCACACAGAATAGGCTGAGATACACCGACTCAGCAGACAGTATCACACAGGATAGGATGAGATACACCGACTCAGCTGACAGTGTCACAAAGGATAGCCTGAGATACACCGACTCAGCAGACAGTATCACACAGGATAGCCTGAGATACACCGACTCAGCAGACAGTATCACACAGGATAGGCTGAGATACACCGACTCAGCAGACAGTATCACACAGGATAGGCTGAGATACACCGACTCAGCAGACAGTATCACACAGGATAGGCTGAGATACACCACCTCAGCAGACAGTGTCACACAGGATAGGCTGAGATACACCGACTCAGCAGACAGTATCACACAGGATAGGCTGAGATACACCGACTCAGCTGACAGTATCACACAGGATAGGCTGAGATACACCGACTCAGCTGACAGTATCACACAGGATAGGCTGAGATACACCACCTCAGCAGACAGTGTCACACAGGATAGACTGAGATACACCACCTCAGCAGACAGTGTCACACAGGATAGGCTGAGATACACCGACTCAGCAGACAGTATCACACAGGATAGGCTGAGATACACCGACTCAGCTGACAGTATCACACAGGATAGCCTGAGATACACCGACTCAGCAGACAGTATCACACAGGATAGGCTGAGATACATCGACTCAGCAGACAGTATCACACAGGATAGGCTGAGATACACCGACTCAGCAGACAGTATCACACAGGATAGGCTGAGATACATCGACTCAGCAGACAGTATCACACAGGATAGGCTGAGATACACTGACTCAGCAGACAGTATCACACAGGATAGGCTGAGATACATTGACTCAGCCAGCAGACAGTATCACACAGGATAGAATTAGATACACAGCTCAGCAGACAGCATCACACAGAATAGGCTGAGATACACCGACTCAGCAGACAGTATCACACAGGATAGGCTGAGATACATTGACTCAGCCAGCAGACAGTATCACACAGGATAGCCTGAGATACACTGACTCAGCAGACAGTATCACACAGGATAGGCTGAGATACATCGACTCAGCAGACAGTATCACACAGGATAGACTGAGATACACCGACTCAGCAGACAGTATCACACAGGATAGGCTGAGATACACTGACTCACGCAGACAGTATCACACAGGATAGGCTGAGATACATCGACTCAGCAGACAGTATCACACAGGATAGGCTGAGATACACTGTGTAGATGAGAGTTCTCTGCCTTGTACCCTGGCACTGATCGCCCGCTGCTCTGGCATCAGTACGGGTAGCTGCAGTTTGTGGTAATACATTCAGTGTTGCTGTAATCAGTCGCTGTCTGTCAGCGATCCTGCTGAGTGATTTGTACAGGGCGCTGGAACGTGAAACAACAAGGCGGGCGGCTGACAGCAACATGAGAATCAATGTAATGTTCTGCAGACAAGGCCTGATCGAGATCCCTCTTCAGGACAGCGGGGGAGGGGCTCTGACACCCATACCAGACTCAATAATTGTACTTCCTTTAGCAACCAATCACAGCGCAGCTCTCAATTTTCAATAAAAGAATCCGAAATGAAAGCTGCAATGTGATTGGTTGCTGGGGGACACCAAAGACTTTCCCTCGCTGTATCAGCCATTTTTGCGGATGCTAGGCTTTATTTTTTTGAAAATCTGAAGGGTGCCTATTGATAGGGGCCCCATATAGCTTTGAATCTCCTCCCCTTTGGTATTGACAGAGAATGAGGTCGTCATGACTGAAGTGTTACATTAGTGTGACCCATGATGCATTGCAGCATAGCTCCTCTTTCAGACTTCTCCAAGCCTGGGCGGGTCTTCTGTCCTGAAGAGCTCCGCCCCTTAATTATTAATTAAAGTGACAGTCACCCTGAGAACCACTAACTTCAGGTGACAGAGCATGGACAACCATGTATTAGGTCTGTCTGTTCCTGGGAAAGCTGGGTAGCAATCAAACATACAGTCATTACAACCCCAAAAGAGCGTGCCACCCAATTTTCCTGCTGCATGACTGACTATATTGTTTCCACCCAGCTTTCTCAGACCCAAGGATTAAAAAAACATGGCTGCTTTCTTCCAAAAAAGAGCGCCACCCCATCCATGTGGTGTTTCTGGTATTGAAGCTCAGCTCCATTAGGCTACGTTCACACGACGACATTCGTCGCGCGACAATTTTTATAATGGGAGTCTATGGTGTCGCATTGCGACATGCGACATGCTGCGACTGTGACAGTCGCAAAAAATCAATAGACTCCCATGGGACACCATAGACTCCCATTATAAAAATTGTCGCGCGACAATAGTGCGACATAATGTCGCGTGACAAATGTTGCAGTGAAGTTGTGCCCTATTTGTCGCGCGACTTTTTGTTGCGTGACAAATATCATCGTGTGAACCTAGCCTTACAGTCAATAGTTGCATGCTGCAATACCGCACACAACCTGTGGACAGGGATGGCGCTGTTTTTTGAAAAAGACAGCCATGTTTTTTTTAAATCTTGGAAACCCCTTTAAAATATAAGCCGTTATGCAGGATTAGAAAATCATAATTGCTTACTTCCAAAAACAGCACCACCCCTGTCCACAGGTGGCGTGCGGTATTGCAGCTTTGCCCTGTTGACTCTCATGGTGCTGAGCTGCAATGCCAGACACAACCCACGGACAGGGGTGGCGCTATTTTCAGAAGAAAGCAGCCATGTTTTTCTAATCCTGGACAACCCCCTTAGGCTACGTGCACATTAACGCATTTTGTTTCCGTGTCCGTTCAGTTTTTTTTTTTGCGGATAGGATGCGGACTTATTCATTTGAATGTGTCTGCAAAAAATGCTGACTATCCGCATCCGCATGTCCATTCCGTAGCCCCGCAAAAAAATATAGAGCATGTCGTATTCTTGTCCGTTTTATTGCAATGGATCCACAAAAAAAACGGATGCCATATGGACGTCATCCGTTTCGTTTTTTTTACGTTCATGTGCATGTAGCCTTAATGGAGAATTTTTCTCGACTTTATAAATTTCCTTTCATAATAAAATGCCCCCTCCATAATGTTTGACACAGCATCCCCCAATGTCAGGGCAGCGGTGGTGCACCATGTTGGCCTCCAACAAAGGGATCTGTTTATCTTCTCCCGTGACATTGTTGCGAAAACAAAAGCGGAAAATGTCCCAAAATAAGAAGAAGGGGAAAGCCCAGGGGTCTGAATCCCTCAGCCCATGGAGACATTAGAAAGAGAAAGGGGTCTGTGAGGGTAACGTCAGACAATGGCGAGAGGCTGAGGAGGAGGAGGAGGCTGAGGAGGAGGAGGAGGAGGATGATGATGAGGAGGAGGAGGAGGAGGAAGGGAAAGGGTTGTCCTTGGAGCAGCCACAGAGGTGTAGAATCTGCATT
Source organism: Bufotes viridis (assembly GCA_033119425.1). NCBI lineage: Eukaryota > Metazoa > Chordata > Amphibia > Anura > Bufonidae > Bufotes > Bufotes viridis. The sequence continues at coordinate 65,381,459 of CM065599.1, read as the reverse complement.
CTGGAGAGACACACAACTCTGCACACATCCATACATCCTGGGGAATCACTTCATCCATCCGCCTGGAATTCCACCCGCACCCTCCGGGATCTGCTCGCCAGGACTGGGATCCCCATGTTTTTTTTCCTCCCTCCATTTTCAGCTTGTGGATTTTCTAACACAACCCTGGACAACAAAAGCTTCCTCATATAAAAGGAGACTCTACCATCCCCTCCTCCTCCTGCTTCCCTCCCTTCCCCCTCCTCCCTCCTTCTTTCCCAAGAAGTGATCCTTGAAGCTGGGGAGATTGCACATGTCTGAGGCTTTTCCTAGCCGCTTGGGGGTAAGCTGCAGAAAATCTGCCCTGGTATTTCCTTATGTTTTATTTGCACTTGTTGGAGGGTCTGTTGGCTGGAGATCGGGGGTGGGGTTGGTTGTGGATACATTGTAACCCTGAGCTGATACATTGTAACTGATCTGATAGGAGGGGGGGGGGAGAATATCTAAGGATCTGCCGGGTGCCAGTAGCATCTCCTTATAATCGGTAATCTCATTAATCTGGAGATGAGGGGCGGTTAATCCCGAGGTTTTTACCCTTTTCGTTGGATTATGAATCTGTATTGCTGGCCCTAGGCCCCATGAATCCCTGGACTCTCCTAAAGTCCCTGGCTGGTGGGAATGTGGCCGGTCAGGGTGGACCTAGAGAGGGAGCTGCTCACTAATCCCTGGTAATTGTTTGCCGTTGCTAGCCACTCCTGGGTGACTTGTTTGGGGAGGGGGGACCCCCTACTCTTGGTTTAATTTTTGGGCAGGGATATTGGAAAACAATGTGTTAATAATTAACATTCCCGTACACAGACTAATACGGTGTTGTAGAGATATGGATCAGGCGAGGTGATGGTTTAGATAAAATGAGAGGGGGGCATTTCGTTACCATGTGGTTTGATTCTTTATGGTCTTTGTTTCGATGTAATTTAATTTTGAAATTTAGGATGCTCCTGGTCATGGTGGCCCGTGGTGGAGCTTGGGACTGGCAGTTCTTCCATTTATCCTGCTGACTATAGATACCCCAATATTGTGATCAATGCTCCTGCACTCACTGAGACCTATGTGCCAGTTAGATGGTCCTACGATTGGCGTCTGGTCATGAGCCCCCTATTAATTGAGAGGGCCTGTAATGTTATGAATGTGAGCCCCTTCCAGTGCCTTTCCAAATTGCCTACTGCTTATGGTGGTCCCATATTGATGGCTGGTTAGGAGGAACCTGTGACTGAACTTTTGATATGTGGTCTCAAATCGGTCAACGACTTGTGACTGGGTTTGCGTTTACTGTCACGGTCCCCCATAGACGTCAGGTGACTGTCTATAATGGGGAACCTGAAAGCCAGTGGACCCCATGATCAAGATTGTGATCATTTACAGGCCGTCACCTGCTATCGTGATTGTGGGTGGTCTGTCAGTTATGGACGTCCGCCATGGACTGTCATTTTGTCAAATTGGTATGGCTCCTCATACCCTTTTGACAAAATGATAATCCAAGGTGGACTCCAGTTTTATGGTTGTGGCTAGGGATGAGCAAATTTTATGTCCCACAATTCCATTACTCCAGCATAACGAAAACCGGATGGATCCGTTATACCATAGACTTCTATTATGATGGAATGAATAACGTTATGCATTCCGTCATAGAACTGCATTATGGTCCGTGGTAACGAAATCCATAACGCTTTTCTGCTTTTACCCCCCCCAAACTAATTTCATAACATGAAGTTCGCTCATCCCTAGTTGTGGCTCCCACTTGTGGTCCCAGGCGCTAGACAGCATGGCAGGCAGCTGCCTGCTGTGAGGAACCTGTCTTTGAATTTGGAATCTCTGGTGGTTGGCTTGCTTTCAGGAGGCCCTCAACTGAGTTTGGGATCCTGGGCATCAGTCGAGCATGTTGTCATGAGTCCCATTGACTGTTTGGGTCCAAGATCCTCAAAGCCTGCTGGTGACTAAATATGGGACATGAAGAGCAATCTGGAGCCTGATTACATGTCTCCCAAGGTCATTAAGTTCCCACCAGGCCCTAATTCTCCTAAATGGTAATCTCCTGGATAGCTTACACACCAACGGTTAATTTGCAGGGGTTAATGGGTCAGTAAAGGAAAGTAGTATGATAATTCAGAGGTGGAGACAGTCATTAGATAACAATGACTTTTCCCATTGTTTATGGCACCATTGTTACATTGTGAGAGCCACTGCTCGGCCTACCATGGTATCAGCACGTTGTGACAGTGTAACTTCTTCTGGAGCTATTTGTTATAATTTTACTCACTTATAGCCTCGCCTATTCATTGCTTGCTGCTCACAATCTAAGGTTCCTATCAGTATGCCTTTGGAGTGTGGGAGGAAACCCACGCAAACATGGGGAGAACATACAAACTCCATGCAGATGTTGTCCTTGGTAGAATTTGTCCCTTGGAACCAAGCACCGCAAGGCACCGCTCAGCCACTGTGATGCCTGTGCCACCACCAGTACTTTCTCTTGCTCATCACTAATGAACTCTGGAATTGCAGGTCTTCCGTTGTGGGCCAGTCAAGAATGAGTCTTCTCAAGATTTACAATAAGCAGGTACCTGCATAGAGAATTTACCTTTGGTGGGAAAGTGCTACTTTACTTGGTCACTATGCAGGTACCTGCGTAGGGTGCATACTAGGAGGACATATCTGTTATCTGAAGGCACGTGGCTGGAAACCACAATACCAACAAACCCCTTGGTGGTCTGCTTTGACTTATTTATTTTCTTTGTTTTGTGGGTCCAATCTTTGACATGTCATTAGTGACAGTCGAGTGTTACTGGTCTTGCTGGTTAAGGTTGAAGGTTTGGTTCTAGATAGTGTTGAGCGTACTTGTTTTTTAAGTTCAGTGTCCAAAGTTCGGGTCATCGAAGAATCCTGTTATGGATTCCGCTACCACGGACCATAACGGAACTTGGAATCCATAACGGCGTTGGAAAACAAGTTCGCTCAACACTGGTTGTAGGCCAAAAGATGGAGGAATGGTTGTAGATCGTGATTGATCTGACCTTGTATGTTTTTGTGGGTGTTCAAATGGCCAGTAGCCATCAGGATTCTCAGCCTAAGGTCTACAGCAAGCTTTAAGTAGGTAGGTTCCTCAAAAACACAAGGCTGGGGCTGGATGTTAGCTGACCCGTGGCTTTTGAAGTCCAGAATCAAACATGTCCATATCAATAATACTCAATGTGACCAAGATGAGGACTTTTAGTTCCAGTTGACATAGTCGCGCTACAACAGAACTCAATAGCAAATGTCACATGTCCACAACACAACAGTGGAGCAACATTTACCTTCGACTGGTGAAGGGGGGTGGGCGGGGGTCACAAAATATCAACATTGAACTCTCCTGCCTTGGGACAACACAACGAAAACTGCTGTGTAGCCTGGGCTAAGGAATGCCTGCAACTGTGTACCCAATAATTGTGCCCCTCCCGATCACTTGGCATCCTGGTGATGGAATGTGGAACTAAAGTGAAAAAATTCAAATTGACTCTCAACAAACCTCACTGAGAGAGTCATAATGTCCTCCATCCTAGGTTTCCCCTGGTGATCATGACTTGACTTTGATGGTTGTACTTAATAAGAAAAACTGATTTTGAGTTGGTTTATCTTATCCACGGCCCGCCGTGCCCACACCTCTGATCCGTTGCCTGGCCGCTTCCAATCAGGACGTGACTCAGGGCAAGTAAGTTTTTGAGTTGAACCCCCACCTAGCTGATTTTTAAGACCTATCCTAAGTCCTGGAGAACCCTTTTAAGCTGCTCTGATTGGTTGCCAAGACAATAGGTCGATCAGCGCTCGTTTAAAGGGCCTTTCACACACACCGATCCAAAGTGACTGGGGGATGAATGATCATTACGATCGTTCGTCCCTTTCAAGTTTTCATAGAGCAATGTGTATTTTTTTTTTTTTTTTTTTTTTTTTTAAACCAATTTATTAGGTTTGATCATTCATGTGCAATAATTGGCCTAGTCCTTGGCCTTTGTGAAAGGGCCCTTACTTTGATGGTTGAGGCCCGTTATTTTACGTTTTCATGTTTTGTTTTGTTTTTAATCTAAAAAACTTGCAGCAGTTGTGCAAATTTGGAAAAATCAAATGTGCAGCAGAGCCCGTTGTTGGGCCCCATCGTCTTTTGATGAAGCCAAACCGTGTAAAACAGTCTCGTAGCATATGATGTCATTTATGACCGCGACATCATCACAGTCCATAGGGTTACATATTTGCCTTTCAAAATGGCTGCCTCTTCTCCCTGCTCGTGGTATAGTGTGACTTTTTTGGTAGTTTTTTTTCCCTGTAAAGCTCATACATGTCTGTCTTGCAGAAGGTGTTGCTGAACAGTCAATGGGAACGCAGCGTGTAAGATGAGAGCGAGCGTAGATTGTAAGCTGTTTGGGTCAGAGTATCCAGTTTCTGCTTTTATGTAGCTGAGGATGGAATGGACACCAAATATCCTGTCATTATTCTGCAGCCTTTGTCCTTTCTAGCTTATGCCACTACTTTTGGCTTGGGGAGGGGGTTCAAATTATAATTTTTTTATTTAGTTTTTGTCTTAAAGGGGTTGTGCACAATACCGAAAACATGGCTGCTTCCTTTCAAAATCGGCACCATTCCTCAGACTGGTGCAAAGCTGCAATCCACGCACAGCCTGAGGACGTGGGTGGCGCTGTTTTTCACTTAAAATAATTCTGTCAGCCATTTCTCCGTTTTATCTGGTCCTGGGAAAGCTGGGTGACAACCTACACAGTACAGTACCCATAGGGCTTGTTGTCACACAGCTTTTCCAAGCTCAGCATTCCTACCATTGAGGACAAGAGGGTGTGTGGGTCGTCACCCAGCTTTTCCAGGATCCTCTATAACTTAAGTGTGGCTGAACTGAATATTGACTCCTTAAAGGGCTTGTCCAGGATTTGAAAACCAAAAACTTTCACAGTCTATAGGTTGTGTGCAGTATAGCAACTCCAATGAAGTCAATGGGAGAGAGCTGCAATACCGCACACCACCAGCGGACAGGGGCGGGGATGTTTCTATGATTTTCTAATCCCGGACGACCCCTTTAAATAAGCTGTACTGTCTCATGTCTTAAGAGCCACCAACAGGGTCCATTATGGTCCTATAAAAGGCACTGGTGGGGGCCGGTCAGCCAGGATGTTTACTCAGCTGAGTTTGGGGTGACATATGGGACTGCACGGACTTCAAAGTTTCGTAATTTGCCAATTCCAACCTCTTCTGAAGTCCTCATTTTTGGGGCAAAGGAAATTCGAGGTCTGAAAGAGCCAAACTGCGGCAAGTTTATATTTTTATCCTATTTTTATTATATTTTTTGGGCAGTTTATTAAAACTGGAATACTCGGGGGAGGGCTTAGGAATTTAGAGTAACGCCCCTGAGCAACATCTTAAAGGGGAACGCGCAATCTTATTGAAATAAGAGTCGTGATTTTTTTGCCCAGACATCATACATGCGTCTTGAGATTTCCTTTCCTGAGAACTGGCAAAAGACTAATTTTATTTGTGGCCTCACCAGGGACCGTGAAGCAGAGTCTATCTCCCTGCAGGCGGCCGGTTAATTAATACGGGATATCTGCCCCGGAGGGAGCGGTCTGCCTTCATTCTTAAGAAGCGATCTGCAGACAAAAGAAGGTGTTAATCATTGACCCTGGTTCCTTATATCTTGTGTCTCACAGAGGGGGGGCGTCACCCTCCATGATGCATTCCTGGCTCTGTTAGTACAGATGTGCTCACCTTTCATACGCAGATTCGGGAAGGTTTGTGGTGTCATAAACGACCATGTGACTAACGCGTCCCCCTGAGCATCTGCATAGTAAAGGCCCATTGTGTGCACTGCGCAGCCGCTGTAGAGATTTTTTTATTGGCGTGCTTTCCCTTTAAGAAAAAAAGATGGTGGCTGACGACACCCTTCCTAGACTCTTCGTTTTATTTGCCGCCGCTTTCTGATACAAAGTGTCATAAACATTACAGATGAGCCGATCGCCTCCACAGCGTGCAGCATGAGTCACGGCGGTGGCGCGCGCTTCCCTCCTCGCCAGGCTGCAGGCGCTCGGAGGGTAATTAGTATCTTCCTCTATATTTATATCTCAGGAGTCTTAATTAGGAAATAACAGGCGAGGAAGCGAATCCCACCCTTATTTATACGTCGTCGGAAGGTGTCAGGCATCGTGGTGCCCCCCCATATAATGACGGTGTGGTGTAAATGGGAAGCCCATTAGTGCTCGTCTGACACCTACCTACTTATAGACGAGGTGCGACTCCTCCTAAAGTATTTATAGCCCCGTGGATACGGCGTGAGTAACGTCTGCACGCACTAGGTCACCAGGCCTCCATTACCCTGTGCCGTACACCGTGCCTCATAACAGAGGTCGCCCCCGGGCCTCATGTACGCCCCCTCCCCATTAGCTTGTCCTCAGGTCGTCTTCGTCTCTTTGTAATGTTATCCATATGGCTGTATGTGGGCGCTGATATGGCGGTATTATGTCATGGAGCAGGTCATCATTAAACACGTATTCACCCTCCAAGGACAGATCCCATAAAAAGACATCTGAGGAGCAGGACATAAGGCTGTGCTGTAAAATAGGGGCAGGACCTGACAGACTGGAGTATCTAAGCCTTTCCTGTGTGGTACTGTCTGCTGTGTATCTAATCCTATCCTGTGTGATACTGTCTGCTGTGTATCTAATCCTATCCTGTGTGATACCGTCTGCTGAGCTGTGTATCTAATCCTATCCTGTGTGATACTGTCTGCTGAGCTGTGTATCTAATCCTATCCTGTGTGATACTGTCTGCTGAGCCGTGTATCTAATCATATCATGTGTGATACCGTCTGCTGAGCTGTGTATCTAATCCTATCCTGTGTGATACTGTCTGCTGAGCCGTGTATCTAATCATATCATGTGTGATACCGTCTGCTGAGCTGTGTATCTAATCCTATCCTGTGTGATACTGTCAGCTGAGCTGTGTATCTAATCCTATCCTGTGTGATACTGTCTGCTAAGCCGTGTATCTAATCCTGTCCTGTGTGATACTGTCTGCTGAGCTGTGTATCCTATCCTGTGTGATACTGCCTGCTATCATGGTGTATCTCAGCCTGCCGTGTGTGATACTGCCTGCTATCATGGTGTATCTCAGCCTGCCGTGTGTGATACGCCCCTGGAGCACCGTCCCCTTGTGGCAGCTGATCTAATGGTTGCTGAGGGCCTCAGCTGGGCTCTGAGGGGCCCGGTGGGTGGGCACGGCTGCCTCTTTCATCGGGCACAATGCGGCTTTTGTCCCCCTTTTTAGTTGACTCTCTGATTAGAATCCCCTCAGAAAAGCGTCACTTTCTCCCGCCGGGCGCCGCTTTTCACACCTTTCCAGACTGAAACAACTTCTTGTGTTGTGTTCGAACATGACAGCGAGGAGCACATGGCAGCAAATCAAGTGTCTCCGCGGGAGAGCTGAGCGGGACCACCACAGCAGCGCTGTTCGGACACATTCAGGCCTAGCGGGCAGGAAATCAGGCGGCCATATTGGCTGTCATCCAGCTTTCCTCATCTGCTGGCCTATATGGCAGCCATAATGGCTCCCACAGGGGTTGCCATCCAGTCTTGGAGCTAGGCCGTAGTAAGGGCTGGGACTGTGAAACTGTGATGGTGGCCATGCTGATTGTCACCCAGCTTTCCCAGAAACAGAAGAGCATAATAAGTCGGTGAGGCGTTAGGGAGCGTCTCATTGCCTCAGTTTCAGGACACCACCCCTTGAAGCAGCTCCAGATCCATTGTGGACCGGACTTAGCAAACAAACCTGATCAAACACTTGTGCGCTGTCACCAGGGAAAGTGTAGAGGAAGCTCTGCCAGAGCGAGCGGGAGGAGGAGCGAGCGGGCAGGTAACACCAGGTATGCTCTCAGGTTCATCCCTCCAGGTCATAGAAGATGCACAGGGACAGAGGAGTATCACACGTGGTGGGATTAGATACACAGCTCAGCAGGCAGTATTACACATGATGGGATTAGATACAGCAGCTCAGCGGATGGTATCACACATGGTGGGATTAGATACCACAGCTCAGCAGACGGTATCACACATGGTGGGATTAGATACACAGCTCAGTGGGCAGTATCACACACGGTGGGATTAGATGCACAGCTCAGCAGACAGTATCACACAGGATAGGATTAGATACACAGCTCAGCAGACAGTATCACACAGGATAGGATTAGATACACAGCTCAGAAGACAGTATCACACAGGACAGCATTAGATACACAGCTCAGCAGCCAGTATCACACAGGATAGGATTAGATACACAGCTCAGCAGACAGTATCACACAGGATAGGATTAGATACACAGCTCAGCAGACAGTATCACACAGGATAGGATTAGATACACAGCTCAGAAGACAGTATCACACATGATAGGATTAGATACACAGCTCAGAAGACAGTATCACACAGGACAGCATTAGATACACAGCTCAACAGCCAGTATCACACAGGATAGGATTAGATACACAGATCAGCAGACAGTATCACACAGGATAGGATTAGATACACAGCTCAGCAGCCAGTATCACACAGGATAGGATTAGATACACAGATCAGCAGACAGTATCACACAGGATAGGATTAAATACACAGCTCAGCAGACTGTATCACACATGGTGGGATTAGATACACAGCTCAGCAGACAGTATCACACAGGATAGGATTAGATACACAGCTCAGCAGACAGTATCACACAGGATAGGCTTGGGTACCGCACACAATGGGCTTAGATACACCATCACAGTACCCCCTCCTCCGTGTCGTCGGTATGTATAGACTTCCGGCTGCTGACAGTAGAGATTTCTTTCCTGAGGGTCTTTCTAGAGAAATCTAGTTTTTCCAGACGATGACATCTGTGGGTTAAGAATTTCAGGTGGACAGAGTTTCATGCTGCGCCCCGCACTCTTGTCCCTCCTATTGTCCTGTGGGATCCTGAAGAAATCCTTGTATTCCGGTGCGTTCATAGGAGGCATTGCATAAGTTTTCACACCCTATGTTAGATGAGCTCCTGGAGCTTTTCCAGGCTCGCTGCACCTTCCCAATCAGATTTTTATATATATACGTTTTTATTGTGTTTGCTCTGATAAATGACTTTATGGATGGGGCTGTAAACCCATTAGACGACAGATACTGGTCGCCTCCCTCTTTATGGCAGATAAGGCCTGTCTGAGCTGCCCGGCCGCTCTCTGAAAGCCCGCACGACGACCGTGTAGCCGCTACGTAACTGCACTGTGAAATACGCAAAGAAAAAAGAAAAATCTCCCCCTCTGAACGACACGCCTTTAAGCCAAATCAAGTATATACTGTAAATATACCCTTAAACACTCTGTGCTGCTCTGGGCCTTAATACTTGTCTTCTCAGGCACCTTCCATCTCTATGGCATCCAAATGCCAACCCCTGCAGTATCCGCCCACTTTTCTCCTTAAACACTCTGTTCTGCTAACAGAGCTGAAATGCTCTGTGCTGCTGTGAGTATTTCAGGTTGCTTTGTCCTGATGCCGCTGACTGGAAAACTGATTAAATGAAGTCCTTTCCTGTCTCTGTGGCTGGCTAAGTGCCTCGTAGACCTGGGTTATAATCTTGTTATGACTGGAGTGGTCGATTTTAATATGTTGATGCCTCAATTTAGTCCGCCGTCCACTTTTTCCATCTTTTTTAACAGGCGGCCATTTTATAAATTAAGGATTTAAACTCAAAATGGTCACCATAGAGACTTCCCCTTAGCAACCAATCAGATTCCAGCTTTCTTTTTTGTGCTTCACAGTATGATGAAAGCAGCAATCTGGTTGGTTGTCACAAGCAACTCTTTGGGATCCAGGCGAGGCGCCTTTTTTTTACGGTGATTATAAAGCCCTTTTAGGTTTCGGCAACACCTATGCCCTTATCAGAATTTGCTCATGGATGGACTGGTTTATGTTGAACTGGAAGTGAGATTTGTCTGGTCTGGCAACTGGAGTTGCTCTGTCAGGTGGAGTGGCAGGATTGGTTTGCTCAGACGGCGCGGTGTGTGCCATCTGTTCTGCTGATTTAACAAGAATTCAGTTCTGTTGAGGAATCTGCAAACAAACATCAGATAATGATCTGAAGAAGGAATACTCCAGAGGTGGACAGAGATTTGGACATTATTTGGTTGTGTTCAAGCTGGGTGATAATTGCAGGATTACAGACAGATTCCTATCACTGCAAAATAAAAATACTGCTCCTATGTACAAGAATATAACTAATATAATACTGCTCCTATGTACAAGAATATAACTACTATAATACTGCTCCTATGTACAAGAATATAACTACTATAATACTGCCCCTATGTACAAGAATATATCTACTATAATACTGCTCCTATGTATAAGAATATAACTGCTATAATACTGCTCCTATGTACAAGAATATAACTACTATAATACAGCCTCCTATGTACAAGAATATAACTGCTATAATACTGCTCCTATGTAGAAGAATATAACTACTATAATACTGCTCCTATGTACAAGAATATAACTACTACAATACTGCTTCCTATGTACAAGAATATAACTACTATAATACTGCATCCTATGTACAAGAATATAACTACTATAATACTGCCTCCTATGTACAAGAATATAACTACTATAATACTGCCTCCTATGTACAAGAATATAACTACTACAATACTGCTTCCTATGTACAAGAATATAACTACTATAATACTGCATCCTATGTACAAGAATATAACTACTATAATACTGCCTCCTATGTACAAGAATATAACTACTATAATACTGCCTCCTATGTACAAGAATATAACTACTATAATACTGCCTCCTATGTACAAGAATATAACTACTATAATACTGCCTCCTATGTACAAGAATATAACTACTATAATACTGCCTCCTATGTACAAGAATATAACTACTATAATACTGCCTCCTATGTACAAAGAATATAACTACTATAATACTGCCTCCTATGTACAAGAATATAACTACTATAATACTGCCTCCTATGTACAAGAATATAACTACTATAATACTGCCTCCTATGTACAAGAATATAACTACTATAATACTGCCTCCTATGTACAAGAATATAACTACTATAATACTGCCTCCTATGTACAAGAATATAACTACTATAATACTGCCTCCTATGTACAAGAATATAACTACTATAATACTGCCTCCTATGTACAAGAATATAACTACTATAATACTGCCTCCTATGTACAAGAATATAACTACTATAATACTGCTCCTCTGTACAAGAATATAACTACTATAATACTGCTCCTCTGTACAGGAATATAACTACTATAATACTGCTCCTATGTACAAGAATATAACTACTATAATACTGCTCTTATGTATAAGAATCCAGCCTCCGTACTGTAATACTGCCCCCCTGTAGCCTATAAAATGAAGCAGGAGGGTGTGAGAATATTCTTTGTGTAATATTTGCCTATGGTGTGAGTGGTACAGTTGGCGTCTCGGCTCACTTCTGCTCTCAGGTCTTTAGAATGTGTTTTTGATGAACACTGCGCTGTTAATTGACCTTCGTGATTGATATTATTGATCTCTTTCGTCCTCCGTCCATTTCTCAGCCGTTTTCCTCATTTCCGTAACCTTGGGTGGTTCATTTAGAGTTGACTCTCTCCTGAGACCTGGATAAAGGGCTGTCTATCGGAGGTGCTGGATCGGCCTGGCGGCGTATGGACACTATTGTTTGTTTGCGTTCAGATCCAATTAAGGCGACCTTCACTCAGTTAGTTAATCTCCTCTCGTCAGCGCCTGTGCAGTGGATCGGTCGTACGTGCCTTGCAGTGACTTGTATATACAGTCAGCGTGGCACAAATGAATGTTACATGGAAACTTGCTGAACCGGCTCGGAGCTTTGTTTACCGATGGCTTCCTTCTGACTCGGTATTATATTTCTATAATCCAGCGGTAGCAACGTGTGCAGCTTTGGAAACAAACATAAACAAATATTGGGGGAAAAACTTTTTTTAAAATGATAACTTTATATATTTTTTTATTTGTACACTGCTTTTTTTTATTTTATTTAGAAAATGAGGTTTTTGTTGACTTAACATAGCTTTTGCTTGTGGTATTTTTCTTTTCTTTGGCCACAGGCCCTTATAGATGCTTTCAGGAAGGGGCAGCAGAGTAGAAATCCAGTTGGGTCTGTGTTGCTGTCTTATGTTCTAACGCATGGCTTGCAACAGTCTTGTGGTTGCTCCCCCTTTTACTAGGATAGGGTGTCTGGACCCTGAGAAGTCACCCTCATTTTTATCATAACTTGAAGACTAGGGGGACTGTAACAGCAACATTAGAAGAACAGTCTTCACTCCTAACGATAAGTTTGTCAATGCCATTAGGCCATTAACCTCCTAAAGTGCCGACTAGAGGTTTGAATTTCATGTACTTTCATTGATTGAATGGGCCTGAGCTGTAACTACTAGGCCTTGTGACCATGTTTCCCTCGACAGACTCTGTTGGGGAGAGTCAAGACTCTGCCATACACATGATGAGGGTAATTTATTGAGCTGAAATAACTCGTCATAACTCTGAGGGGCCCCCACCAGGTATAGGGGTTATTGAGAGATATAAAAAAATATAGAGTTGGCTTAGCATTGTGTGGTCGGAGCATCCTGATTCCCGTGCTGATCCTCAGTTCTCGACTTCTTCTAGTTCCCATCGCACAGGAAGTATGGCGTTCTGTCCACATGCACATGACTGATGCTGGACACGTCTGATCACGTCTCGTTCCCGCACACATCACTATTGAGGCCACCGATTGAGGGATTGGAAGCAGAGGTGGTGCAGCACTGTAACCAGGAGGCTCTGACCAGGGTTCCCTGCTCTGCCACCCCTAAAATCTTGGATAACCACTTTGACTAAAATGGACTTTTACTGTGGCTTTCCACCAACTCCCATGACCCTTTGGTAGGGTGCCTAGAAATGCCCTTCTCATCTGTCATATCCTAGACCCCACGTAACCAAAACTTTGGAACATTGCAACTGATGTCATAGGTCGGAACAAACTCCAGAAACTTTGAGAAGCAAGGGAGGGGGCATGAGGCATTGTCAGACGCCGAGCCACATTGACCAGGATGAATGCTCCAGTCTGGTAAGGATTACCGTGTGTATTTTTCTAGGATAGCTGACACCTCGGAGTAATTACAGATAAATGCTCCTTTGTAAACAAGGTGAGCAGAGACAGCAAGTTGGGTGTTGCCTCCCCCCCACTTCATGTGTTAACTTTTTTCAAGTTGAATATGTTTCAACAAGAGCATGTACAGGCCTCCTCCACCTTCAAGGCATGACGTAAGGGGCCTCCAACCACACATAGACAGTAAATGAGTTGCAGGAGACACTTTCCCATGGCTTCTCATTGAGGCAGACATCTACTGTGTGCCAGTGTTTTGGTGGTCTGCAGTGGGATGTTGTGACCTTGTGGGTTGCACTAAATCCTGAGCTACTAGAGGTGTAGATGCGAATTGTCATTTTGGGGTAGGGTGGCAAAATGGTTGCCTCACTTGTAGACACATCACCAATGATGGCTGAGTGGTTTTTTCCAGTGTGTTGAGAGGGACCTGAAGTAGAGACCGGTGAGTTATTGGAAGCATCGGAACAGGACTGGCAAGGGAATTGATTTGAAGTTACACCATTCTGAGACTTTAAAAAGAAACGTAATCGACTGGACAACCCTTTTGGAGGTCAGTTGTGTGTTTGGAGCTGATCTTGCCCACAATGCTGAGATTATGACTGTAGGTCTTATGTTTGCCTGGTGACATTATGCAGCCATTGAGGCAGATCAGGTCCCTCCTGAGATTTGTCAAAGTCTTTATCTTTACATGTTGTCAGAACTCTCCTGCTTCATTACAGGATCTTCGCTGTGACCCCGCAAAGAAGTTCTACTTGCACACGTTGCCGGCCCGCATAGCTTGGCTCCCTTTTTCTGTAGGAAATTATAGTTGAAGCTTAAGTTCAGATGTAAAAAACACTTTTAGATTTTTATTTTATTTTTACTGGCTGTAATACACACACAGATGGGGTCCCTTGTTATATTGGAAACTTTCCTCACTTTTTTATTGGGCAACCCTTTCCACTTTTATTCCACAGGTGTTGGGTTCCCTTTGAGAGCCATAAACCCGGAGAAGACTTTGGTTCCTATGGTCCATTAAAGATTCAACTCATCTGGTGGCCATTCAACAAGATGTTTGGCACTGAACACCCAGATCCATGTATGTGAGGTGCCTCCTTCCCTGGCACTGGCTGCTGAGCCTTGGGTATACAGCTGCACTGTTTGTTTACACAGCCTGTCCTTCAAGATTTGTCTCCATGTGCTTCTTGGTTAACCAAATTTTGTGGTGGGGGTGGAAGACTTCCTTATGAGGCCCATTCTTTCATCTTGGCAGGCTAATGTCAGATCTGCTTGTGTGTGTGTGTGTGTGTGTGTTGCAGGCAGGAATCCCATGGAGAATGTTGGGTGAGGGGATGGAGTTTCTTCAGAGAGCTTCATCTGAGGTCTGGACATTGTATGAGAGAATGATGGATTACACAAAATGGTTTTAGTGCGGTGGAAGCAGCTGGCCGCTCACCACAGGATAGCAGGTTGAAATGGCTCCATCCTTGGCTACATGTTTCCTTTTGTGCCGTTTGCCACTTTAATGATGAAAACAGCTAAAATCCCTTCTTTTTATCCCTAATCTATTCATCAGAATCTAGTTTAGTTTTGTGATACCTTTACACCGAATTCTGTCGGCATAATGCATTTTGTGACACTAACCATGAACTTCATGACAAAGCTTTTTGGGGCCATCAAAGCAACTTTGCATGTTGGGGTTTTTCAAGTACATTTCCCTAAACACTTTTGTTAAGAAAAGTACAAAATTTTTATGTTGACACATTACTTTTTGTTTTTCTAATGTGTCTTTAAGGCACACAATGGTCTTTTTTGACTTGGCACATTATAATTTTGAGTAGGTGTCCGTGTAAACCCATTAAGGGAACCTAATTCTCAGCTGATTCCTTTTAGCTCTGGTTCCAAGACATCTCTCTTTCTTGAACAGAAGCTATAGACAGGTAACAACAGGCCTGGGATTAATCAGAAGAGCATTTGTTGAAAGATTTGATTGCCACGACAAGATCATCGCCGTCTTAATTCTCCATGTAGCAAATCATCTCTTTACGGAGAGGATTTCTGGCTAGAGTGTATTATTTGCGCTCTTGTAATTCTTAAATCTCCTCATAATTATACTTCATAGTATAAGAAGGTTAGTCATTTGATGGAAAGAATTAGATGGGCAGCTTCGATGTTTCCTTATATCTCTTAAGAGACTACAGAGACTTTCCAGTGTGGGATCAACTCGGAGTGATGACTCTTAAAGAACCTGGATTATAACACAGGTTTCTAGTGTGTTGGTCAGAGCTACTCAATAAAAATACGGGGGAGGATGACCCTTTTTTTCTTTCTAATCTGCTGAAATTTTAAAGATTGGCAACTCGGAAAGTAAAGTCCCAAGCTTGGGTTGAACCTTCTCCACATTCCACCACAACACTGGAAAACAAAAGGCATCCTTGTCCTATTGGTACTCCTTTTTGAATATGAGGATCTTCAATTTTGATATGGGGCACTCTATGCTCTTCGACACACCAAAGTTATAGCTATCGAATCAGGAGTGTTTTGAATCTGTTCTGTCCCCTACCTGTCCTGATTCATTTCTTATGGTCCTCTGGTCTTTAGGATGTGCTACAATGATCAGCATGTTTGAGATGACCCAAAACGTTATCTTTGCGTTTGAACTACTCCACCTCAGACTCTCTGCAGTCAAAATAGAGGGCATTAGGAGGACATAGACCTCTTTTTTTTTTCTCTGCCAAGTTTCTTCAAGACTTTGTTTCAATTGCTTGCAAAGCACCTGCCTGAGGGTAAGACTAGACCATGCAAAAGTTTCCCAATAGCAACACGTGACTGTAAAGGAGGTTCCTCGAGCATGTGGAGCACTTGGTTTTACAAACATGACAGATGGTTTATCCTTCATGTAAACAGTTCTCATATTGCCCTGAAAGGGAGCAGACCCAACCTCCTCATCCAGGCAAGATGGCCGCCCCTATAATCATCTTCAGGAAACAGAATAAATAAATCTGCCAGAAAAAAAGGAGATGTGCTACTATCTGGTTTTAACTGGCAGATAACATTTTTGGTGACACTTTCCCTCTAAGGTCTTCAGTTCTTTGTCACTTTTTGGCTACTGGGCCGTTTTGAGACTTCAACCTGTATGTAACCTTAAACTATTTTGTGGTGGCAGATGCTGGATAGTGTCATTCTACAGGCATGTTGGGGAATTGGTAGTAATTACAGATGAGATTTTCAGGGCAATGTTTTTCTTTTCTTGTAGTAACGAAAGCAAAAAGATCTTTAGAGGATAAACCATGATCATATGAGAGTACTCCTTCTTGGTTAAAATGTTGAGGGTAAGGTTTTGTGCGCAAATCCAACCTGGATGCTTGACGTCAAGACCTCTTATGTAGCCAACCAGTACCCTGCTCTGTACTGATGAGAGGCAAGAACCCCAAAAAGGTGCTGTCTACAGATCGGTGTCTCTTGTTCGACTGGTATAAGCTGATTTGCATACCTTTTTCCCATGAGGCATTGCTCTGTCTCTTCAGTGAGAAACATACTACCCCCGAATGAGGTTCAGTAGACAAAATGTCTGCATTCCCAGAAGATAAGGCACAAAATGTTGATGGCTGTGATGTAGCTTTTAGTACGTTGTTCTAGGTCCTGTGTTCTGTATAATTATCTCTATGGGAAATGTGTTTCTGTTAGAGTTTTTCCAGTTTTTTAGCATTCTTACCCCCCCGCCTCCCACACCACCAACACACAGTGGGAAGCATACTTACCTGCTCCCTGCGCTCAGTTTTGCCTTCACCGATGTTTTTGCTGTGCTCCAATTTATAAAGTTCTAGAATGGATGGGGCTCTTGTGTTCTGCTGCAGCCATTAATTGGCCACAGCAGTGAAATGTCTTCTATGTGGCACGTTACCAGTAACTTAGACAAGCTGGGACTAGAGGGCAATATATACATCCTAGGAGTTGGAGCCAAGAAGTATGGTTCCCTCCACAGAGACACAAAAATATTAAAAAGATGGACAACCGTTTTATGGTGTCCATGCAAATTCAATAGCAGTTGACAAATCACTTGTTCTACCAACAGCTAGCTCTCCCGTCTTCTCCATGCATGAGCATGTATGTGTTCTCAAGGGTAGAAAAGGTAAAAACTGCTACTAGACACCTGGTGGTTATTTATTAAGATGGATGCCGGTCTTAATATCTCTTATACCTGGTGGTGGATCTGCCGGAGTTATTTGGAGGTGCCGGCCTCTACATTGTGTTGTCGGATCCAGCTCCCTCGCTGTCTTGCGTTTAGACCATTTTCTACACCTAAACCAGGTATTAAAAATAGTAAATGAGAGGGGCCTATCGGCCAACCCCTTACCCCGCCCCCTGTCAGGCCCACTTTTTTAGACCTTGCGGAAGTGGGGGAAAAGTGCAGATTGCAGTGTTGGACCAATAATATGCTTAATATAGGCCTAGTTCTAGGTTAATTAATGACCCTTCTAGGTGTTTAGCTTTGAAGCTTCCTTCTCTCCCCGCAACATCCTCTATCGGACGAGATTCGGGACATCAGGTTGTCGGCCGCTCCTGCGGAGGATATTCTAATATGTTGGCGCCTCCCACCAACTAAATTGGATTATTCTTTCTTTTTAAAGTTGTAATTATATTTTTTTTTTTGAATCACACCACCAAAGTGTATGACTTTCTGTGGAGGATCTGGCACTTAAAAATAATTCCATACGTTGCGAGATGACTTCTTCTCCAGTGACCAGAACAGGAACGTCTCCTGAGCAGTGGTCTGTTGACACGATTCACTTACTGTGTAAGTTTGCTAATAAATACTTGGTTCAGTGTACACAGGATGTGGATTCTGTCTGGGAAACCACGTGAGAAGCTGGAAGGAAAAGGTCACCATCGGAGATCTTTGAAAACCATCAAATATCTGTATATGCCTGGCCTAAAGTCCGGCTTTCAATCCAAAATCAGTCATAACGTTATTCTTCATCCAGATTTGACGCATAGAATTCCAGCTCCGCATTAAACACTGTCACATCTGTATTGCAGTAGGAGAGGAACGTTTTATTCTTCTTCTAATTCCCAATGAGTTGTAAAGTTTGCACAGTCCCTGCCAGTGTGTTTTGTAGAAGGGTGAAAGGTTCATGCCTCCGGGTGCTGGAATGAACCAAACAGTAGAACAATACAAGATTCTGCCCGGGCAGCCTTGGCGTTGTTAAACAGGAGTCGCTACAGCATTTCTCTGATTGATTTAGAGCATTATGGCTGACGGCTCTAGTCCTGGGATCGGTTCACCAGGCAGCGGCTGGCAAGGCTGCGTTCTATTGGCTCGCTCTCTTTATTGTTGCTTTATTCAATACGGCACTGTTGGGAGGTGTCTATATAATTCCTTAAGTGTTTAACACTTTCTTAAAGGGAAAGTCACTAAGATTCCTTCTCCTTTCAATAGTGGTACTTTACGGTTCAAGGTCAGGGCCCCCTTGGTGATTAATCATGTTCTTACGGGCGTAAAAGTTGCATGACGTCGCCTGTGAAATCGTGATATCACAAATCGCAAGCTCCCCATTTCCCCATATCCGTTCTATTCGGATCGCAAATGTTATGTGGTTGCGATTTTCAAAATGGGATTATGAAGGCCTCACATCTAAATTGAATGAAATTATTATTTTTCATTGTTATAAGATCAGTCACTGTGGAGCTCCAACCTAAAATGGAATTTTTCGGACCTCAAATTACCAGAATTTCCACACTGACGTTTTATTCAATTTATTTTAACTTTTAATATAATTATATTTTTGTTTTAGAATGTAAATTTCTCCAGGGAATAAATCTCTCATTTCTGGTTTTGTAATTCTATTTTTGTTCAATTTTTGATGCGTATTTTTGGAACGGATCCAATCTAGCTTTATGCTTTTATTGCCTGGAGGTCTGTACAAAAAAAAAAAAACATAAATTAATAAAATTGGGTAAATTATGTTTTTGTTCTTAAATGGACAAGGCAGAAGTGATTTTTCAATACCTAGGGTCGCATAGCTTATGAGACGGTTTAGAGTCTCCTTATTGTCTGAGACAAAAGGCTTTTGATCTTGGCATTCAAATTTCCCATAATCCTCCCTTTCTAGGGTCTCTCAGTAAGATTTATGACTGGTACAGGATCGCCTTATCAATTATTTACAATGTGCCAGCTTCGCTCCCCAGAGCTGTCTGAGACCTCCCCATCCAAATCATTAAAACCTTGCTCTACAAAAAATGTTAATTGTTTTTTTTTTTTTTTTTTTTTTTTTACCCTTTAACACAATAATAGAATATTTTGCCACACACTGGATATAAAATCCCTTTCCTGCGGACCAGTAATGGGGTCCTCGTGGGGTTGGTAGGCATGAATATTAATAGGCCTCCTCTAATCTACCACACTTTGATTCCTGTCATCCTGGCTGATACTGAGCTAGGTCTGTGTGTTTCTCAGGATTTGAAATGCAATAAAATGTTTAAAAAAAACAAAAACGTTAGAATAAAAAAATTACAAAAGAAATCCTGAATTGCACAAATTCCTGAACCCACGCCCATTTGTTTTAAGCCTGAGATCGCAACCGTTCTGGCAAAGCATATACATAGACAGCTTATAAATCTTTCACAGTGTACTGTTCCAGACATGGTGAAAAAAAAAAAATCCCCGGTGACCTATGACTGTTTGTTTATATCAATGTCCCTCGTCTCCTGACCGCGTATTCACAGCATCTCGAAGAAGTCCATAATATTTTACTAAACATTTGGCATATTTTAGGGTAAAATTTTTTTGGGGGATTTAAAAAATATAGAAACTGATCAAATGTTTGAAAAAAAAAAAAATAATATATAGCATCTACCTAAAATTCTCAAACATGACCCAGTTTTTTTTTTTTTATAAATATTATGATTTTATTTATTTTTGTCTCCTATTCTCCTCAAAATTAGCCTTATTTTGGTTTAGTATTCGACTTGACCATACACTTTTTATTAATTCTGTCTAATAGGTATCTAATGTCCTAACTTTCGCCCGACGTCCTATTTGGGGAAGGGGAATGGATTGGGCGCAACCCATTTGTTCAAAAAGAGTCCGCAACTCTTATTTAGAATGTGCAAACTGGAACATGTGTATAAAGGCCAAACAGGTGACTAAAGATATGGTCTGCCTTCCCCACAAAAAATCCTCAGTCCTGATAGGGTCATTATTACTGCCTAGCATGACACATACTTCGGCCTCATCCTTGACCTTCCTCTTCGGAACTACATTTTCACCATTTTTTTTGTGGGCTACTCTTCTATATTCACAGTATTCTTTTACTTTACTTTTCTACATTGTGCTGGTTTATGTTTTTATGTTGATTTGTGTTTTTTATTTTTTCTTCTACCAATTTAAGCGCATTTTATTTGTTTCAGGCGACAATGAAGTCCAACAAAAGCCCTGTCAAGAAGGCCAATATTTTAGTGCTTTCTGTGGGTGGTGATGATGTTGTGACAAAAGGCTTAAGAATTGCTAATGCCTTGTCCTCCCTGGCTAGAAATTAAATTTATTGCTCTCTGAATAGGTCATGGAGATCTGTGGCTTAAAAGGCGATGGGGTGGGAAGGAGGAGGGGGGGGGGGATTCTTCACTTTCTCCCTCTACGCTCGCATTAAGAATTAAACAGACTTGACAGTGGTTTCAATACAACTTGGATCTGGTTCATTCTGGTTGCAGTTTTTTTGTATGATTGTAAATTTTTGGGGGGAGTTTTTTTTTCAGCAGTTTCAGAACCACAATATAAATTGAAAGGTAATTAGTATTGTATACCTAGAAATATAGCAGTTTTTATTACTTTTACTACATTTTACCTTTTTTTTTTTTTTCTTGTGTCTTGGCTCTTATAATTATTATTTTTTAAACACAAATTGAGTGTAATAAATTACGGTACATTCCATGGTAATGTATGGATTAGGTGTTTAATCTTCAGAGTTTCATAAAAATCTTAGAAGTTAAATTACTACCGCCATTTTGGAGAAGTGTTGATAACACATGGTGGTTGAGCTCAGCAGAATGAACTTGTACGGTTGTGTCTACTGCCATTCAACTTGAGAGACAAAAGTGGTATAAAAGCTGCATCCTACATTTCTAGTTTGAGGGGAAGGTCACTTGGTTGAAAAGTTATTTCTTAAACATGGTGTCCCTACTTGGGGCATGGTGGTTGTGCGAAGCAGAGGAATGGGATCAAGGTGGTTGTGCGAAGCAGAGGAATGGGATCAAGGTGGTTGTGCGAAGCAGAGGAATGGGATCAAGGTGGTTGTGCGAAGCAGAGGAATGGGATCAAGGTGGTTGTTTGAAGCAGAGGAACGGGATCAAGGTGGTTGTTCGAAGCAGAGGAACGGGATCAAGGTGCTTGTTCGAAGCAGAGGAACGGGATCAAGGTGGTTGTTCGAAGCAGAGCCAAAGTCAACTGTTTCAAAGTTAAGCGCAACATGATATACATTTTGTATATTCTACTGGAACTTGTGGGTTTCTGTGGTGCCAAAAACATGCTGAAATGTCAAATGACTCCTTATTGTTGTTGTACCTACTACTTAGATGGGGTTCAGTGACTGAGTGTGGTTTATGTACAGCAGTGATTGCTCAACCTGCGGCCCTCCAGCTGTGTTAAAACTACAACTACAATCATTCCCCACTGTAGGCTGTCCAGGCATGCTGGGAGTTGTAGTCTTGCAACAGCTGGAGGGCCACAGGTTGAGCCTCTGAATTCATGGCGACTGTTCATTTCCATATCATATAAACTATAGGAGTTTTTTGCTGGCCTCCACCACATAGCCGCAAGGCGTTGTTCACGTCTTAAATGAGCCTTCTGTCAGATGTATACACTAGGAATGTTGCCTCAACTTATACTTACAAACCAACTGAAAGGTGGCATGAAGCAGGATGTGCTCAACTCAAAAATGAAGTTGTGCATATATATACAGGGGAGCAAATGCTGCACTTGTGGCCCGTTGCTAATGGCGATCCCCAGCAAAAATGCATACGGTGGAGGATGCCCGTAACAGACCACAAGTACCACAATAGACATCCTACACAAGATGGCAATAGTGTGGCTGTGATAAAACTTAAACTTCCAATAGAAAGCTCCATTTGTGGCATTGGCACCCTTTTGCATACACTAAAGGTATATCTGCCTTACAGAGGCCTCAAGGACACTGTTGTCCTCCTTCAGGTCAATGCAACCCTATGAATGTGTTACATATAGCCTGGGAGCTTTCCTGGCATATATGGCCACATAGAGGTCATACGTAATGGGAACAAAGCCTGTGCTGATGACGTCACAGATCTTAAACCGTATCTATGATTTATGGTATCTATTATCTGTAGTGATCCTTCTGGACAAGGCACAGGGCACAATGAGCGTCTGTCTCGGGCTTCCTACAGTCTACCCTTCAGGCCTGTGCTTTGCAACCTGTCTCTAGTCTTTTGTCTCCTCGTTTCATGGATAATGTACTTTGTTCCTTGTGTTCATACCTGGGTTTGTGTTCTCTCAGTGTTTACAATGGTGGCAGGTTGAATAGACTGCCATATTATTCCGTGGTGTCATAGGGCTTCTTAACCCCTTGTAGACACTAGAGGAGGTTAAATATTTGTGAGAGTACATGAACGGTAACTTCTAATGTAAATACTCCCTTGTATTGAGTCTTCTGGTCATGTTACCCTTTGATGTTCCTTACCCTTTCCTGTTTCATACTTTGGTTGCCCCTTTTCAGGCCTATTTTGTTAACTTACTGGCATTTGGGTAACCTCTTATTGGATACAGCTCTTGTAGGTCTTCCTGCATTTATACCTACAACCGTTCTTTTTGTTATTGACTCCACAATATCTCCTGGTCAACCAGATCTCTTGGGTTGCCCACCTCTGAGAGCTACATCTTCCTTTCTTGGCCTCTCTTCCTTGAGCAGGAATATCCTTTCTGGCTCGTCCTACCAAGGGGTGAATTTCCCTTTTTGTTGCTCTCCTTTTGGATTCCTCCTATTTTTATATGGTTATATTTCCATTTGTTGACCTCTCTATGGTCACGTTATTATCGACTGCTGTTTTAAGGGGTTTTGGCTGATCCCATTTCTCTCCCTATGAATGAGCACCTCTACTTGGGTAGTCCACAATTTCTTTGTTTGAGCTTGTTCTATACTCTTTCGTGAATTGAGTAACTTCAGCCGTTACTTGAAGCAACATTCACACTGGGCAGATCCCTCCCTGATCTTTTTCATTGGAGTGACTATATAATTTAAGCAACCTTTTGTTGACTTTTACAGGGCGTGATTGTTGTGTCGATGGCCAAGTTATAACTGAATTCTTGTATTGCTGTCCCTCCAAGGTTGTGGCTGTGCAGACCAGGGACGGACACATACAGAAGAGGGCCCTGTGCAAGGAATATACCTGGCCCACCCCCCTCCCCCCAAACCACACATACAAATATACACATATATACAAGCAAATAAAAAACATCTTGTTAATATGGGTAAATATTTTACAATAATTATATATACATAATTTCATACTAGGTCACTCCTCTAACTCTGCCCACAGCATAACTATACACACTCAGTCCCCTTGATGCCCCCACCTAGTAATTATTCCCCCTTTGTACCTGCACATAGTAGTAATGCCCACACTGTACCTCCTTCACAGTAGTTCTGCCCAGATATGTGCCTCCTTCACAGTAGTTCTGCCCAGATATGTGCCTCCTTCACAGTAGTTCTGCCCAGATATGTGCCTCCTTCACAATAGTTCTGCCCAGATATGTGCCTCCTTCACAGTAGTTCTGCCCAGATATGTGCCTCCTTCACAGTAGTTCTGCCCAGATATGTGCCTCCTTCACAGTAGTTGTGCACAGATATGTGCCTCCTTCACAGTAGTTCTGCCCAGATATGTTCCCCCTTCACCCCTTCACAGTAGCTGCACACACCCTCTGCTCTTTGACATGGCCAATTGTGATGACATTTTCACTGCCAGGCCCTATCAAAGTAGACGGGGAGCAGCAATTGCAAAGAAACCGGAAGCTCTAGGTGTATAGACAACGCCCCCGTTACTCCTAGAGGCTCATTTGCATAAATTAAAACAGCAATGCGGGCACATATGAACATGGGACCAATACAGATGCCTTGAGCTGCCAAGTGCACATGTAACAGGGCAGCAGGTGTCCATATCCCCTTCCCCCCCCCACTCTGACATTTCATACTCCGATGCTCTTCCTTGCCCTGCGATGTTTTGTTTACAGCCCTAGCAGTGTTCACTGATGGGCGGCTTTACAGGCTAGGGCAGCGCTAAAGCCTATCCATTATTGCCAGTGACGTCACCGGGCTCACTAATGGGCAGAAGCCCCCCTAAAGTGCCCTCAGTACTAATAAGGCACCCCTAATAGATAAAAGGCCAATCTATAAGACACTCCTATGGAGCCCTCAGTAGTAATGCCCGCAACCACTGTCCACAGTATTTATAATGTTCCCTGCAGTGCCCCCTGTAATTATAATGCCCCCTGGAGTTCTAATCTTCTCTGTAGTGCCCCCATAAATCATAATGCCTGTCCTCTCCCTCCAGTCTTTTATATCATGCAGTCCCATGTAAATAACACCAGTCCTCTCCCCCAGTCTTCTATATGATACAGTCCCATGTAAATAATTTAAATCCCCACCTTCAGCCCCTCGAACACATAGTCCCATGTAAATAACATTACTTCTTACCGTCCAGTCCTCTATAATATCCAGTCAATTTAAATAACACCAGTCACCCCCCCCCCCCAGTCTTCTGTAACATACAGTCCATGTAACTAACACCCACCTCCTCTTACATACAGTCCCAGGTAAATAAGATATTTCCCTCCCGCTAAGCAGGTTGGAGGTATAATGTGGAGAACCACCTCTCAGCATTTCTCGGGCACTTTCATTCATTCCATGTACAGGTCTCCACTGCTGAGTGATGCCTCTTTCTGCACTGGTCACATGACGGTGACCTCATCACAGGTCCTACCACCACTTCGTGTTGAAAAGGTCACATGACTATGATGTCATCGCAGGTCCTTCATCTATGGATTGGGCAGCAGATTCACAGGAAGTCCTAATAGGCCACCTCCACCCCAAGGCGACCAGGTTATTCTGGCAGAGGAAGGGAGGGGAAAAGTAATAAAATAACATTAAAAAAAACACACCTCAGCTGGCACTGGGAAGGGCCCCCTCCCTCTCTGGGCCACTGCACAGATGATATGTCTGCCCCTGGTGAAGACCCTTTGTATTTCTCCAGGATGAAGCTTCTCAACCCTGAAGTAGCCTTTTACCAATTATTCCCTTACCTTCATCCTTATCGCCTTTTCCATCCTTGGCCATTAATTTTTCCTTCGTTTTTTGAACATGTCACCGTTCCTTGCAAATCTTTTTGTCTTTAGTTGACCAATGAATTCCAATTTGTCCTTTTTGCATTTGTGAAATTCCTAGGCCCCCGAATCCTTGGCGTAATATTTCATAGTCTGCCTCCAGAAGTGACCGTGTGAGTCAGACTGGGAGATATTGCGGATCTTTATGGCTGCCGCTCAGAACGTTAGGAAGGTCTGATGATGGATGAGGTAACGTACTCTCATCGTGTGAGCATGGGATTGGCAATCTAGGATTCCCAGAGCCAGCGAGGAATGAATATTTATTATATACAGCCCCACTAATATGTGACCATTGCCTATTCATCATGTTGGCAGCTCTCAAAATCCTAAACCTTGTGTAGACCCTCAATGTATACAGGTTTAATGGGTCACTTAATATCATTTTTATGTAATATATATCCGTAACGTTCTATATGATATAATGGTCAATATGCAATTTACCTTAATTGAGTCAAAGGTAATGCTTATTTTTTACTGGTTGAATTGGTTTTTATTTTTTGTTGAATTCCAGGAAAAATATTCCTGCCCTGTATGTCGCGCTGGATAATAGGTCGGTGTAATGTTGGATAGTAGTTAACCAGGTGCCTGTATACCCTAAGGACCCATATACATGAGTACATGAGTGCAGGGCTGTGGAGTCGGAGTCGGAGTCGGAGTCGGAGGCAATTTTGGGTACCTGGAGTCGGAGTCGGAGTTGGCAAAAAATGGACCGACTCCGACTCCGACTCCTACTAGATTTAAATTGGAATAAAAAAAATTGGAATAAAAAAAAGCAAGTTTAAATGTCCCAATTCAGATAAAGTTATAATTAATTACTTCTCTACTGTAAGAATAAAGGCCAATGCATGCAGTGCGTCACGTTACCGCTAAACAAAGACGTTAAGTGACCGTGAAGAAGCATGCTTTTCATATGCTTTACTATGCAGTTAAAGGGACACTGACAGGCTGATATATCTGCTGGTATTCATCAGAGGATTAGGAATACAACTAGGCGACTGTTACCCCAGTTGAGGTTTACTTGTGTTTAAAAATGTTTTAATCAATATGCAAATTCTCTACCTTTGTGCCCAAGGGGCAGGCGCACATGTAGAGTACTGGCAGCACTAGACAGGACTAGGTAGCGAGGAGGAAGAGAGAAAGCTGGCACAGCCTCAGCATAGCCAGGCGAGGCTGCTGCCAGCACTCTACACGTGCGCCTGCGCAGGAATTCAGCGTTCGGCTAGCCTGAAAAAAAGGCCAGTGCAGTGAATAATAACGAGGGAACAGCGCTGGGAAGCTGTACTTCGGGCGCGGCTGGGCACAAAGCCGCAGGAGACGCTGCCCCATTGGGCACAAAGATAGTGAATTTGCATACAGATTAAAATGTTTTTAAACACAAGTACAGCTTAACTGGGGGTAACATTAGTATAGTTTTATTCCTAATTCTCTGATGAATACCAGTATATATATATATCTTTAGCTGGAAAATCAGCCTGTCAGTGTCCCTTTAAGGAGCGGCAATACTTCCACTTTCCATTGTCTTGTGGTCTGCTGTTACAGGGAACCCATGGTTATCCTAGCCTCTCACTGATAACTGATTAAGGACTGGAGACACTTGTATAAGTGAAGGGAATGTAGAGTCAATAGTTCAAGACTGAAGCTGTAAACCATTTGAAAAACTGCTATCATTCAGCTAAGGCTATAAAACATGTAAACTCAGATTGTTAGCTTAAATTTTAAACATGACTATGGGATTCTACTAGGAAAATCATGTTTTAAAATAAATGCCCCTTCCCCTGCCCCTTCCTGGATCCTCCCACTGCTCTATCTTAAGCAGAAGATCAGCACACAAAGGAGAAGGCAGCAGCTTCTGCTCAACTACCTCTCTGTGCTAGAGGAGATTAGAAAAACTTGGTGGAACAGCTTCGTATTTGCATATTATATACAGAGGAGTCGGAGTCGAGGAGTCGGAGTCGGAAGTTTCAAAATCTGAGGAGTCGGAGTCGGACAATTTATCTACCGACTCCACAGCCCTGCATGAGTGTATTGACTGCCGAACCCACCGTTTCGAGCTCCCGACAGATTGGGCAAAGTTAATTATTTCACCCAAACTTTCTGTTCTCCGTTTATGGGAATGACTCGAAATGTAGCGGAACGGAAATGCAGAAACTGAAGTGCATATAGAGTATTTTATATATATTTTTTTGCGGACCCTTTGAAATGAATGGTTCCATATACTGAACACAAAAAACGGCCTCTATACACCATGCAAAAACGTTCGTGTGAACGAGCCCTGACGCTGATAAAAGTGGACAGTGGACTGATATAGTTCTGGTTTCTCAAAAACGAAATAAGTAAAAAAGACAAGAAAATGTATTTAGTTATTTTTAGGTGTGTGTGCCGAGAGTGTACGGTTTGTTATACTCTTTAATTTATGGTGTATTTCTTTTTTTTGTAGGTTTTTGGACTCTTCTTGGTCTCCGATAGGAAATGTCAATGGTGAATACGTGAGGGAACCTGTTTTTTGTTTTTACTTTTTTACACTTTTAAATTCTAAGTTCCACTTGAAGATGCTTGAAGGATTGTAGGATTACTCTACACTATCCAAGTCCGTGTTTCCCGTGATCCTAAACCAGTAAGTGTCCGTGTATGGAAGCCATGTTCCATTATTTTTTATTTTTTTTTTTTCAGAACATTACTATCCATAATAATTCTGATCCATTAGTATTTGATTGCAGCTTTCTTTTGGTTAAATCAAGAAGGTCAAGTACTGATTTATGAACGTTTTGTTTAATCACTTGTTTTTTTTATAAATTTTGGATTCTCATAGGCTTCTTGGGATATTTTTCAATGCGATCCATTTGTAAACTGGCATAATATTCTTCTAGGGTCTAAAAATTACTGGACGAGACCAGTTGTGGTTATGTTTTTTGTTGCCAAGTATTTACCATAATTTCTAGGTATAATTTTGGTTTGTTAGTAATGGTTTTCTTTACCTATGTATGCCAAAATCAAACTTTACATTTTAGAATTTTTATTTTAGTTAATTTTATATTTTTGGGGCTATTGTTATCATTTAATACAGGTATGCCCAATCGGTGACCCTCCAGCTGTTACAAAACTACAACTCCCAGCATGCCCCGACAGGCTCCAGCTATAAAGCATACTGGGAGTTGTAGTTTTGCAAAAGCTGGAGGGCCGCAGGTTGCGCATCTCTGATTTAGTCGGGTGAATTGTCTACTAAGGCTTTCCTTTTTCAGATCCATGAACATTTCCTTCTCTTATCATTTTACATTTCTGATATTGATTTCCTCAGGGTAGGTCACAAACGTCTGATTGCTGGGGTTCTGATTCCCGGCACCCCCTGCCAATCCGCTGTTTGAAGAGGCTGCAGCCTCCTCGCAGCATACTGCTGTCCTAGCTGAGGTCGATTGACATGAATGGGATGAGCTCCACGTAGGCCATGTGAGAGAGGCCACAGTGCACACCGGAACGCCGCAGCCACTTTAAACGGCTAATGGGCACTGTTGCTGGAGGTCGGAGCCCCACCGATCAGATATTGATGACCTATCCTGTTATTTCTTCAGGTTATCTAAAATATTATCAACAAGCAACTTTATAAATAGTTTTAGTTAAAAATCAACTAGCGTTTTCAGTATACAGCTCCTGTGCATACCTATGTGCCACCATGGTTGCAGATTACAAAGAAGCCTTGTGTAGTCTGCTCCTGCAGTAATGAGTTGCTTCCCTCCATCTTCCTCCTCCTCTTGTAGACCAGCAACCTTCGGCACTCCAGCTGTTGTTAAACTACAACTCCCAGCATGTTCTTTCCACTTGTGTGGGTGTTTAGAGAGCAAGCAAGCAAGTGTGCATGATGGGAGATATAGTTTAACAACACCCAAAGTACCGGAGGTTGTTGACCCCTGTTGTAGACAGTAGAAGAGCGGGCAGAGGATGTGGGCACAGCCCCTTGGTATTTATAGGCACTACTGTATATTCTGCAGAGGTACTGTGTGACTCTTCATCTTGGAGTTGTGACTGCTGGGACACATTGGCAATCCTAAACCAAACCTCAGTGAGCGTTGTTTTTTATTTTATTGATCATGTGCAACTCAATATTGTGCAACTTGAAATTGTTAGCTAGGCTATGAACTTCCTTAAGACATACTGTATATATTTAGAAACAGACCATTGTGAATAAAGTTTAGTGAAAAGAGCATGAATCGGCACAATTAAGGCCCTGGGAATGCCCCCAAATGGCCACTTATCCATAAACCCTATCTATTTTCTATACAGTTCATAGGATTGTTCTGATAAAATGGGGAATGTTGGCTTGTATGATCTAGGACCGTGTGCCCGCTCTCTAGGACCGTGTGCCCGCTCTCTAGGACCGTGTGCCCGCTCTCTAGGACCGTGTGCCCGCTCTCTAGGACCGTGTGCCCGCTCTCTAGGACCGTGTGCCCGCTCTCTAGGACCGTGTGCCCGCTCTCTAGGACCGTGTGCCCGCTCGTTCTATCTCTAGCAGATGCTTATACCTCTGAACGCCTCTGCTTTTGGGGATCTGCTTAAGCCCCTTGACAACATCTCAAAAACAGTCCAGTTGTATACTACTTGAAGTAATCCGCCTTTATTTTTTGTATTTTTTATTGGACGCCTTCTACTCCTGTACTGCCCAGACTAAATTCTCATAGTCCTATTTCAAAGGAAACACATCAGTAAGATGTTCTACCAAAGACTTTCTCAAATATACTCAAAAATGGCCCTCCAAACTGTCTTGTTCCAGAAGTTATGATCCCTAACTTCTTAGAAACTGAACTTTGTTTTTTACTGCATCCCTCTGGTCAAAATTGCACCCCAGTTTGGCATTTTCTAAGATGTAATCATCCAGACAGGGCCATGTCAGTGTTACCGTAGCTGAAGTCCTGAAGATGCATGACGTAGATGGTCTATGCTATTGTTGAGGGGTTGACTTCACGTGGAGGCCTGTCTACTGTAGTTGTCCCGTGAACAAGTTCTTCAGGTTCTGTGTATCAGCTGACCTTCCATTTCAGCTTGGTCTTTGGCTAACGTGTTATTATAGTATTAAGTCGGCCGCTTATTTTCAAAAGTCATTTAGTTAAACTGCTGAATGTAGACTTTCCCATGTGTAATTTGGATGTACGCTGTAAAATACCTACTGTGCGATTATAGGCATGGCATGGCAAGACCATGAGTGATGGGTGTGGTGTAAAGAATTAATGAACGCTAAGTCTCTGTGTGCCCAGACCAAGAACAGGGAGAGCATTGTATAATAGAGGGTGAGGCCTACATGGCACCGAACATCCGAAGATCAAAAGTCTCAGCCATCCATCTCCACAGATCTGAGCTTTGTTGTCCAAGGTTCCTTCAGCTTTCTGTTTCCTACTTACATCTTTGTGTATACACGGTGTATGAATCTATTTTTGTATTATACTTGAGCCAAACCTATAAGAATCATGCCATCTTCATTTCAACATGGGTTTGGATGGGTAGTTGGAGACTAAGAGGTGCTTAAGAACCATTATGGCTCCTTGAAGCAGATTCTTAATGTCCTTTTATCAGGCCAACTATATGTAGTCTACTCCGTGGTTCCTTCCCTGCATAAGTGTGCTTTTAGGCTTCCTTTTGAAGTTGTTCCATGGTTTCCTTCCCAACTCCTGTTACCTTCAGAGAAGATGAAATCAAAGACCGAAAATGCATCTGTTACTATAGTAACAAGACTTTTTGTGTGCCTATGTCTGTGTGTGGTTATACTGTCCATAGCAACCTATTGCTTAGTAAACATTCATATTCCAGATTCCCCCTACACTTCAAAATATAGCCAAAATTTAACCTCATATGTATTTGGGGTAAGGGGAAAATCTGCCACATTTCACCTAATACATGAAAAAATGATCAGCTACATTGAGACCGATCAGTCATCCCACCATCAACATGCCAGACTGAACTGGCTGATCAGGGGTTTACAATGATTTTGGATGGTCATTGATCAAAATTTTCCAACCTGGCTGATTAAATTTTCAGCAGAATATACGAAATATGTAAGTCATGCGTGTGCTGTCCGAATTTTTTGCCGACTTGTAGGCTACAGTGGTTCTGTGGTCCGCTTTTTGCAGAACCAACATAGATTTGTGGAAAGCACATGCATGATCCCTGTGCTTTCCACATCTCTGTCCTATACTTGGCCAAAAAAATGCAGACCATGGACTCAAAGAAGTCATTGGGTCCACAGAAAAATGTGAGTGTAACATGGATGGCTTCTGTATTTTGCAGATCCACAATTTTCAGACTGCAAAATTAAATGTGGTCATATTCATAAGACCTTACTGGTGTTGTCTCATCTCAAATAATGGTAGCCTGTCTCTAGGATGTGCCACCAGTGTAAGATATGTGCGGGTCCCACCTAATATGCATTAGCTTGTAGCTGTAGATTCGTGTGAAGGCGTGTGTATAAAAATGGTTGGGGCTGCCGATGTTGATGCCAACCCTCCGGAGGAGTAGGAATACTGGAGATAAGAAAAATGTGGGTGCAGGTAGTATATGTAGCTCTGACACCTACGGCACTACGTAGACTACCCTTCACCTGCTTCCCCCTTTTTCTGATCTCCAGTACATCTCCCTACATTCAATTGAATGAGAGTGCCGAAAATAGTGGAGCCAGCGTGCTGCTTCTTTCTTCACTCCCAAGGTTTTTCTTAACTTAGCTGAAGCTCTTTTCTAGAAATAGGTGGGACCTACACCTATCTGACATTGGTGGCATATCCTAGCATTATTCCACCAATATTCCAGGACAACTCCTTAAACCTCATTTGTATGGCCAGCTTTTTGTTGCCTTGGGGCCAGCATTAGAAGACCACCGGCCAACTGTCTAGGTCGGAAGGGAACGGAGGATAAGGTCGGAAGGGAATGTAGGATTAGGAATGCTGCATTTCAACATGGCAGGTTCTCAGGAGGTAATCCTCCAGCATATTCTATACTAAGAGTGCTCTACGTTGCATGACCACCTTTAGACTTGGACCCTCCCACCCAACTTCAGTCAGGGGCTGTAAAGCTCAGTTCTTAGTTGGCAGTTTTTAGCATCAAAGCCAGAAGTGAACTCCTAAGTAATGAGAAATATGAATGGAGAACTTGCTTCTACTTCTCCTTTCTTCTGGAGCCACTTTGGTTTCGGCTGTAAAACTTTCTAAATTGCCGTCACAACACTTGACTAGTGGCAACTTAGACACAATCCTTGCAATTGACTATAGGGGGCTGAAATTGGGCAGATGTATCACATGAATTCAGGATGTTCTATTGACCTGTCATTTCTAAAAGTAGAATTTCCTTTCAGTCACCCCTCAATGTTTTTTCATACGGGTCCCTGTGACCCACCCTTCCTGGTGCTGTCCACTTTTATACTGCCTCAGTGATAAATATTGGAGCATCTGATGTCACGTTTATGCTTGTACCCGGACTCCATAATACATTTACCTCAGTATTTTTGGTGTTGCACACTATTCTGCTCTTCCAGCTTCCTGCTGGTTTTGCTGCGTGGTTTTCTTTTGTTTCTTCAGGATTTTTCATGATTGTCTCCCTGGAGAAACCTGATCCCTTTTTCTGCACAATGGGAGAAAGGTTACAAAATGAAGCAATTTATTTATTTTTCTTCCAGTTTCGCTCCTTGCTCACCCTACACCCTTCCTTCCAGTCTCTCCACCCTTCGACTCTCCATGCACTTGCTTGGAAGAATGTTTCTAGGCCTGGCTGCCATTACCTTGGAAACCAAAGGGGGTGCATGTGGGGGAGGTGCCCGGAGACTAGGCCTTTTGGGTTTCCATGGTAATGCATGCAAAAAATCAGGCATTCGGGACAAAGGCTTTCACTGACTGCAGCATCCTGACCTTGTCCATCCAAAAACAGTAGCTGGAAGCAGGACATGATTGGATCTGTATTTTTTTCAGTGCTGTTTCTATGGTCACCGAGCCTCGTCATATTGTCCACCAGCCGCTACTGCTGTGTACAAAAATGTCTTTATATTTTTGCAGTTGGAGGGTTTTCAGCTGGTCCATACTAACTTGACAATTCTCACAAATTTTTATTTTTTTGCCCAACTTAAGTTAGTGGCTGGTGGTTCAGTTTTTCCCCAAATGTGGCTCTTTGCTCAGAAAGATCACCGCCATCCTTTTGCAGTTGACATGTGCCAAAATTTTAATTTTTTATTGACCAAGGAACCTACATGTAGTGTCTGGGGAGGTCCATCTCCTGGATACCATATTGTAGATCCAGGCGCAGCCACGGCAGATGTTCTTCACTTAGGAAAAAAGTAAATGGGTTGCGGCACTTGTAAGTGTGGGACTCCACCACCGATCTAATATTGATGGCCTAGCCGAAGGACAGGCTATCAATGTTATTATCCCCGAAACCCCTCTTGATTGGTTGTCTGCTTTGTTTTTAGCTTTGCTCCTCTAGAAGCTAGTCTGCGGTGGTCTAAAATCCAGTTCCTCTGTCATTGTAGGTTCTGCCTGCTCCAAAACCTACGTACAGTATTGCCAGTGATAAAAGCTGTTGTACAAAAATGACTAATCTCAGGGGTCCCCAAAATTTAAGAATTTTTTTTTATTTCTCTTTTTCTCTACACCTTTCTCTCTCTCTCCCTCTCTTTATCTCTCTCTCTCTTCCAAAATCAAATCACTCAAAATTCTGAATCATTAGAATCTGATTTTCTTGACTTGTCCTGGGAGAAAATCCAGGCTTCGGATAGAGGAACCTGATGGACTGTCAGTGTTGCATTAGCATGTGAGTCATGGATTTCCATAACTCGCGCATATACCCTGCGGCTCTAAGTTTATCGAATGAAAATTAATGACGTTTTTTTTCACCCCATATCATTGCTTTTTGTATGTAGGCAGAAAACAACAGTGTAATTGTGTCTGCTGTAACCGTATCCAGCACCTAGTGACCACGCTGAAGCCTCTCTTGGTTCTTTCTCTTTGATGCTTTCCCGGTATTCTCCTCGTTCCTGGTTCTGTCTGTCTTCAGGGAAACATTCCCACAATGCAAATAACTCATGAAAAGACTAATACAAAAGAAGTATAAAACGTACATAAACTGTGCCGGAAAGACCCGATTCCATAATAATGCTCAACACTGCAGGATGACTGCTTATAGTTATCAGTCATCTGCTTACTAGTGGTAACTATTCAATGCTGATAGCAGTATAATAGTAGTTATATTATTGTACATAGGAGGCAGTAGTATAGTAGTTATGTTCTTGTACATAGGAGCAGTATTATAGTAGTTATATTCTTGTACATAGGAGCAGTAGTATAGTAGTTATATTCTTGTACATAGGAGCAGTATTATAGTAATTATATTACTGTACATAGGGGGCAGTATTATAGTAGTTATATTCTTGTACATAGGAGCAGTATAATAATAGTTATATTCTTGTACATAGGGGCAGTATTATAGTAGTTATATTCTTGTGCATAGGGGGCAGTATTATAGTAGTTATATTCTTGTACATAGGAGCAGTATAATAGTAGTTATATTCTTGTACATAGGGGCAGTATTATAGTAGTTATATTCTTGTGCATAGGAGGCAGTATTATAGTAGTTATATTCGTGTACATAGGAGCAGTATTATAGTAGTTATATTCTTGTACATAGTAGTATTATAGTAGTTATATTCTTGTACATAGGAGGCAGTATTATAGTAGTTATATTCTTGTACATAGGAGGCAGTATTATAGTAGTTATATTCTTGTACATAGGAGGCAGTATTATAGTAGTTATATTCTTGTACATAGGAGGCAGTATTATAGTAGTTATATTCTTGTACATAGGAGGCAGTATTATAGTAGTTATATTCTTGTACATAGGAGGCAGTATTATAGTAGTTATATTCTTGTACATAGGGGCAGTATTATAGTAGTTATATTCTTGTACTTAGGGGCAGTATTATAGTTGTTATATTCTTGTACATAGGAGCAGTATTATAGTAGTTATATTCTTGTACATAGGAGCAGTATTATAGTAGTTATATTCTTGTACATAGGAGGCAGTATTATAGTAGTTATATTCTTGTACATAGGAGGTAATATTATAGTAGTTATATTCTTGTATATAGGAGGCAGTATTATAGTAGTTATATTCTTGTACATAGGAGGCAGTATTATAGTAGTTATATTCCTGTACATAGGAGGCAGTATTATAGTAGTTATATTCTTGTACATAGGAGGCATTATTATAGTAGTTATATTCTTGTACATAGGAGGAAGTATTAGGCCTCTTTCCGGATGCGTTGCGGATGCGTTCAGTGAAAACTGTGCGATTTCACAGGCAAAGCCATTCAGTTTTGCCTGTGATTGCGTTCAGTTGTTCAGTTTTTTCCGCGCGGGTGCCATGCGTTTTGATGCGTTTTTCATGTGCGTGATAAAAAACTGAAGGTTACAAATAACATCTCCTAGCAACCATCAGTGAAAAATGCAACGCACCCGCACTTGCTTGCGGATGCAATGCGTTTTTCACGCAGCCCCATTCACTTCTATGGGGCTAGGGCTGCGTGAAAAACGCAGAATATAGAACATGCTGCGATTTTCACGCAACGCACAAGTGATGCGTGAAAAAAAACGCTCATGTACACAGACCCATTGAAATGAATGGGTCAGGATTCAGTGCGGGTTCTATGCGTTCACATCACGCATTGCACCCGCGCGGAAAACTCGTTCGTGTGAGAGGGGCCTTATAGTAGTTATATTCTTGTACATAGGAGGCAGTATTATAGTAGTTATATTCTTGTACATAGGAGGCAGTATTATAAACTGTGCCGAAAAGACCGGTTTCCATAATAATGCTTAACACTGCAGGATGACTGCTTATAGTTATCAGTCATCTGCTTACTAGTGGTCACTATTCAATGCTGATAGCAGTATTATAGTAGTTATATTCTTGTACATAGGAGCAGTATTATAGTAGTTATATTCTTGTACATAGGAGGCAGTATTATAGTAGATATATTCTTGTACATAGGAGCAGTATTATAGCAGTTATATTCTTGTACATAGGAGGCAGTATAATAGTAGTTATATTCTTGTACATAGGAGCAGTATTATAGTAGATATATTCTTGTACATAGGAGGCAGTATTATAGTAGTTATATTCTTGTATATAGGAGGCAGTATTATAGTAGTTATATTCTTACATAGGAGGCAGTATTATAATAGTTATATTCTTGTACATAGGAGCAGTATTATAGTAGTTATATTCTTGTATATAAGAGGCAGTATTATAGTAGTTATATTCTTGTACATAGGAGGCAGTATTATAAACTGTGCCGAAAAGACCGGATTCCATAATAATGCTTAACACTGCAGGATGACTGCTTATAGTTATCAGTCATCTGCTTACTAGTGGTCACTATTCAATGCTGATAGCACTATTATAGTAGTTATATTCTTGTACATAGGAAGCAGTATTATAGTAGTTATATTCTTGTACATAGCAGCAGTATTATAGTAGTTATATTCTTGTACATAGGAGGCAGTATTATAGTAGTTATATTCTTGTACATAGGAGGCAGTATTATAGTAGTTATATTCTTGTACATAGGAGCAGTATTATAGTAGTTATATTCTTGTACATAGGAGGCAGTATTAATGTATTCATATTTTTGTGCATATAGAGACATGAGATGGGGAATCTAGATTGTGCCTCCACTGGATACAGTGAGAGAGGATTATGTCTGTAAAGGTTTATAATTAAAATTAGATAGGGGCAGCATAACAGTGATGTTATGAAGATGTTGCTTCTTTGTGATGACCTACATTTGGTGCACACCCATCATTATGGTGCTGACTTCGACCCCCATCTTCTCCTGTAGAAGTGGACATACTATTCACTGCTTTGTTCTTTTTGAGTTATTGTTTGTCCCCAGAGGTCATACGGACTCGATCAAGTGTTTTTTAACCACTGAGACATAACATAGATTTTTCTTTAACTGCCCCTCCTTCCTGTTTTGCATGTTGTCCGTTTGTCTTGTGGTGTCATGTAGACTTCACTATTCTTGACTACACATTGACGTTTTAGGATTTTAGGTTTAATCATTCTAGCTCCATTAGAATTTTAGATAATAAATGGAGAGAAGCTACACGGGAAAGATCCAAAACCTTTTATTTTTTGTAATTCACTCATGATTTTTGTCTTCCAAAATGGCATCCGGAAACCAGGCCGTGTAGTGGTACCCGAACGGTTCTTTGTAGGAGCCTATAAAAGTCCCAAAATAAGGGTCTCTTTAACAAGTTCCTTTATAATCTAAAAGATTGCCGCCAGATTTATAAATGCTAATAAAACAATGTTTTTGGCAAAAATATTAGAATTATGGGAATCTGCAGCTAAAATTTCAGTATTTTTCCAAATCAGTTTTTTTATATATTTTTCAGCTTTATCGACAGATGAAATCAACAAGAAACATGTCGCCAACTGTTTCCTTTCGACATGTTTTGCATATTTAATGAATATTCCCTCGTTAAGTATTCCTGTCAGTTGGTAAACGGGGGGAGATGGAG
This sequence comes from Bufotes viridis, assembly GCA_033119425.1. Taxonomy (NCBI): domain Eukaryota; kingdom Metazoa; phylum Chordata; class Amphibia; order Anura; family Bufonidae; genus Bufotes; species Bufotes viridis. Next base: position 65,343,305 of record CM065599.1, on the reverse strand, counting down.
CCATTTCACGGTTTCTGGGAACTTTCTGGAACTGAGATGTTATTTTTCCTTTCATTCTAAATTCCGTAATGTCGAGGTTGAGTGCTTGTGTAACAGATGGCATGTACCTGTATATATGGAGAATACTAGTAGGTGTGGTGGTAAGGCAACCAATCAAATTCTGGTTGTAAATTTTAAAAATTTTTATTTATTTTTTGTCCTGGAAACAAATACATTCCTATTCCTCCTGGTGCCACCGTTAACGTGCGTTATCTAAGTGAAGAGGGAGAAAGAAAGTCCATGTCCAAGACCTCAAAATATACGATCTCTGTAAAAGTTACTGCTTCTGCTACAGCCAGAAAGATAAAAAGAACTCTTATTCTGCATGGCCAAGCATAGGAGTCATTAATGTAACCTGACTTTGCTGCTTGTGAGGGTTTACAGTTAAGACACCCGACACACTTAACCACGTCCTGGCCAGATGTACCTTTAAAGACTTGTATCCTGCATTGGACAATACAGCCATAATTGTCTGATTACAATTGCTAAGCAGAGGTTCTAGTGAGCGAGACTTTACAAAGCTGGCACATAGAGTTCCCTTATTTGCCACTTTGCCAGCCTCCATACCTTACCATTTTGAAAAAGGATTTGCACTGTGTACGATTATTTTTGGATGTATTATAACTACTATTTTGCATAAAAGCTTAAAGAAACATTTATTCTTCTACCTGTGGCAGAGGGAAGAAAGGATGCACCCTCCTCTCGCTGCATCAGCCCTAGGGAAACCACTGTGACACATCCTATAGTCGGAGCCGTTACCACTCCCATCCTCCGCTTTGGCTCCTCAAGGGCTCACTGCATTTTTTTCCAAAAGGTCAATATGGCAGAATAAGATCCCTTGCCACTCCTGTGTTGGTCTCTCAGCGCACAGAAAATGCCTGAGATTGGCTGTGTGGGCATTTCCTGTATATCAAGAGGGAGGCAGGGACCAATCGCTGAAACGGGACCGGCAGGGGATTGATGAGGTGAGGCTCTTTAAAATTTTGCATCCTGACCTTTTATTTTAAAAAAAATCACAGGTCTGACTTCCTCTCTTATAGACTTACTATGACTTAAGTATGAGGAAACGCAGGTCACTGCATCAGTTTAACTTCACCAATTGGTTTGGATTTTTGAGAGAAAGCCCAATGTACAAAGTAAACAAAATGGTGAGAGTCACAGAAACTTAAACAGAGAGCTGCCCCGGGGGGGTTGATTTAGTCAATAAGATAATGAGTTTTCTCTCGTTGGCTCAGGATGACAGGAAAGTCTTCTAGCCAAGGACAGGTTTTGCCGGTGGTGGGCTCAGGTATTCCCACCTTCGTGTTTGAAGTTCTTCTTGATTGTATAATGGGGTCACAATTACATAGAATTGGGTGTATCCCGACAGACTCTGGCATGTAACTTCCCTGCATCACAGGTGTCATTAATTTCTAGGAAATGTACCCAATTTCAATTCATTTTGAAGATCTTGTTTATGGTATATTTTTTTTTTTTGTATATTTAGAAATCTACTGAACTTTTGGTCTGCATTCTCCATGTTACACCTGTTAATTTTAGGTCCAGTCATAAGAGGTGTCGACCAGCCAAGGGGATTTCCACCTACTTCTTATATACTGTAGACTGGTTGAACTCGGTGGGGGTTCCAGGAAGTGGGACTAATTCCTTTAGTCAAGGCTGGACAAACTCAAGGGTCCAGGTGGTCGATGCCACATTTTCTATTGGTACCTAAATTTTTGAGGTTTCTACTGATCTCTATGAAAGGACCTGTTTGCCTTCCTAAAACGTCAAATCGGTTCCTGACCTCTATATGAAGTTTGATGGGCAAACGTGGATAATGATGTGGGAAGTGTATTTTTTGTTTGTCATCTTTTTGTTCTTTTCCTACGTTAGGTCCCCTTATTTTTCTTATGAGACGGACCGAGACCTCCAATCAAAATAGAGTCCCTCAAGGTGAAAGTCGATTTTCTGACGGCGCCTTTTGGCCTGAAAAAGCCTGTGCTGAAAGAGGCCGCAGCGGTGTTGGCTTCAGTTCCAGGTTCTGGGAAACCAAAAACCGTCATCGTGGATCGCCACAAAGGTCGTTACTCTGAAAACATGGACAACGAGTCCCAATATTCTGGGTACTCTTATAAATCTGGGCAATCCCGGAGCTCGCGGAAACACAGGTGGGACATTCTTCTCTCTCCAAAACTAATGGTGGAGTATAGGCTTTTATGTTTTGTTCATAATTTTCATGAAGGTGTCCTTATTGTACCTTTTCCTGGCCAAAATATATCTTTATTAAAACCAAAAAAAGTCGATTACTTTTCTTGGCGCCTCAAGTCACTTGTATGCCTAACTGAAAGTCTCACCGAGCAGTAGAAGCGAAGAACTGGCCTCGTGATTTCAGTCATTGTATGGTTGCCATATTGGTATTCATAAAAGGGATTGTCTCATGAAGGCAACCTATATACCCATAGGGATATGACTTTGTGACCACCCTCAATGAACCAGTAGGAGTAGCTCCCATTCTGGCATTCTCAAACCACTCTTCTCTAAATGGCCGCCATGTAATACTACCTTTCACCTGTAGTGGGACATTCCTAGCTAGGCATGGCTTGCCCACAGAAACATCGGCTGTTTAGCAGAGGTGCCGTGATCGCTACCTGGGGTGATCGACTGATCATCCTATGGGCTGCATTCTGAGAAGAGTTTTCTCTAAGATTACAAATGTCAAGCATTGCCCGAAGGGATAAAAAGGACATTCAACCTATTGCCAGCATGGGTTGTAGAATGCTCCTCTGACGTAAACTGGTCACAGGATGTCTCCAAAGGGGCACCTATGCTTAATTTCCCTGCAGCGCCACCACAGGGGAAATAAATCCTTAAATAAGTGGACTGTCCATGTAATGCATGGACCTGCCGGGTCCTCCATTGTATCTTTGTAACTACCATTGGTGGCAAATGGATGAGGATCCAGAGCATGATATCCTCCCCTGTTAACCCAGAATTCCCCTAATATGGCTTTCCTAAACAAGACATGTTTTAGCCTTAGAGGGACCTTTTCGCTGTGTTTTTTATTTTAGTTTTTCATGCATTTATGTGTAATAAATAAATAAAAAATCTATATATATATATATATATATATATATATATATATATATATATATATATATATATATTTTTTTATTTAATTATTTTTACTTTGTAGAGATCGAAGGGAAAGACACCGATCTAAAAGCCGGGATGGCAGCAGCCGAGGAGATAAGTCAGTCACAATTCAAGCTCCTGGAGAACCTTTGTTAGACAATGAGTCCACGAGAGGAGAAGAGAGGGTACGTTTTTTTAAGGCTGTATTATAAATGTAAACCGTCCGCATGTCCCGGTAGATTTTCCATTTTTGCTTTCCTCCTGACTGGCTGAGCGTTGATCAGTGACGGCAGGGCTCTTCCATCATGGGATTTTCCATATTCCATGGCAAACAACCACTTAACCCCTCGGCTTCCTACATAAAAAGCCTATCGCCCTGTAGAGAATGGCAACCATTGCTGCCACCCCCCCGGCCCCTGTCTCTAATTAGCCTCCATGAGTGTTTGCAGAGGTAATTAGTAGAAGGGCTTATTGATTCTTTTTTTTTTTTTTTTTTTTTCGCCATCTATCTCCTTCCTTAAAGCAGTCACCCTGCAGGGTTAATATTAACAGGCAGCTGGGCGTGTAAGGGAGCTGTGCCCCGGACCTGTGCATCTCTGGACGGTTGCCAGGGAAAGTTAATGAGCTGATCCAAAGTCGCATCTCAGTGCGCAGGGTAATTGTCAGGATTTTGCTATTGGGCGGCGGTGATGTCATTGTTTCCCGGTCGTGTCAAGGGCAGGAAGAGACAATGTCCTACAGCCATGAGCCTACTGTGGGAACTGCATTATCCGGCCGCTCGGTGCAAATTTACTTCTCTTAGCTCCATTACATTTTGATTTGTAAAGGGATGAATCGGGGCCACCCCAAGGAGGGCACGTTGGCTTTTTCTGCTCAAGGAGTACCACAGATGGCCAGTGCTCATGGTCTCCACGAATCTGAATACTAATTGTATGTAAGAAGTATTATTTAGGAACTGCACAACACACTTATTCCGTTACTATATGTATACAGCTTTTACCACAATACACTGCAGAATATACCGCCATACACCGTTTTATATAAAATTATACCCCTCTATACACATTAATTTTATTATTTATTATTATTATTTATTTTTAGAGCGCCATTAATTCCATAGCTCTGTACATATCATAAGCGGTGCACATACATAATACAGGCAATAGCCTTAAGCATGAACGAGACAAGTTACAGACTGGTACAGAAGGATAGAGGGCCCGGCCCGTGAGGGCTTACAATCTACATGATATGGGGGATGGAGACAGTAGGCGAGGGTGAAGCTGGTCATGGCGGTATAGAGGCAGCAGTGTCACTGGTCGTAGGCTTGTCTGAAGAGGTGGGTTTTCATGTTGCTTTTGAAGGATTCCACTGTAGGTGAGAGTCTGATATGTTGGGGTAGCGAGTTCCAGAGTATAGGGGATGCACGGGAGAAATCCTGGAGGCGAGTGTGGGAAGAGGTGATAAGAGGAGAGAAGGAGGTCCTGTGAGGAGCGAAGATTGCGTGTGGGGATGTATCGGGAAAGTAGCTCAGAGATGTAGGGAGGGGACCGATTGTGGACGGCCTTGTATGTGTGGGTTAGTATTTTAAACTGAATTCGCTGGGCAATGGGGAGCCAGTGCAGGGACTGGCAGAGGGAGATGCAGAGGAGTAACGGGGGAGAGATGGATTAGTCGGGCAGCAGAGTTGAGGATAGATTGTAGGGTGCGAGAGAGCTAGATGGAAGGCCACAGAGGAGAATGTTGCAGTAGTCTAGGCGGGAGATGATGAGGGAATGTATAAGCATTTTTGCCGATTCAAAGTTGAGGAAAGGGCGGATGCGGTAGATGTTTTTGAGTTGGAAACGGCAGGTGGTGGAAAGGGCTTGGATGTGTGGTCGGAAGGAGAGGGCAGAATCCAAGGTCACTCCAAGGCAGCGGACTTGGTTGACCGGGAGAGTGTGCAGTCATTGATTGTGATAGATAGGTCTGTTGGGGGAGTGAGTAAGATGGGGAAAGATGATGAATTCTGTTTTATCCATATTAAGTTTTAGAAAGCGAGAGGAGAAGAAGGAGGATATGCGAGATAGGCATTGTGGGATTCTGGATAGTAAGGTGGTGATGTCTGGACCAGAGAGGTAGATTTGTGTGTCATCAGCATATAAGTGATACTGAAAGCCATGGGACTCTATAAGCTGTCCCAGGCCGAAGGTGTAGATAAAGAAGAGCAGGGGTCCTAGGACGGAGCCTTGCGGGACACCAACAGAGAGGGAGTGAGGCGAGGAGGTGGCGTGAGAGTGGGAGACGCTAAATGTCTGGTCTGTGAGGTATGATGTTATCCAAGAGAGGGCCAGGTCAGTGATGCCAAGAGATGAGAGAGTTTGTAACAGAAGGGAGTGGTCGACAGTGTCAAAGGCAGAGGACAAGTCAAGGAGAAGGAGGACAGAGTAATGTTTTTTGGTTTTGGCAAGTATTAGGTCATTGGTGACTTTGGTGAGGGCAGTTTCGGTTGAGTGATGGGGTCGGAAGCCAGATTGTAGCCGGTCAAAGAGGGAGCAGGAGGAGAGGTGAGAGGACAGTTCAGAATGGACATGTTGCTCAAGTAGCTTTGAGGCATATGGAAGAAGTGATATGGGGCGATAACTGGACAAAGAAGATGGGTCAAGTGATGGCTTTTTGAGGATAGGTGTAATTGTAGCATGTTTAAAAGCAGAGGGGAAGAGACCTAGTTCTATTTTATTGCAGGGATGCTCCAGCTGTTGCCAAACTACAACTCCCTGCATTCCTTAATAGCTGTAGGCTCTCCAGGCATGCTGGGAGTTGTAGTTTGGCAACAGCTGGAAGCACGCCGGTTGAGCATCCCTGCGATAAGATAGCACTATTAATGTGTATACAGGGGTATAAGTTTATATAAAACTGTGCATAGCGGTATTTAACGCAGGTTGGGCATCCCTGTCTTATCGTATTTGGTCATTGTATGCTGGTATTACATAAGCACTGTGTGGTGCTTTTTATTATACCATTATAGTATTTTGTAGTCTGGTGGTGATGGCAACAGATAGAACATATGTAATTTTGGCAGCTGTATGTTAGTGTTATTTAAAGTAGAGATTCTGTAATATAAACTTATCCTCTGAATGGAGCATGTTAGAGATGAGCGAATCGACTTCAGATGGTACATCGAATTCGATTAGAAAAAAACTTTGTAATATTGTACGGAGTTCCCGCTCGGAACAGGATTAGAATGTATTGGCTCCAATGAGCCAAAGTTATTACTTTGCAAAGTCACGCTAAACTTTGTGTAATAACTTTGTGAATTAATTATTGCTGTAAAAAACCTTGATACCGAACTCTGGTTCGGTTACAAGGTACCACTTGGAACCGAACCAGAGTTCAGTACCAAAGTTTTTTACAGTAATAATTAATTGTTAAATTTTGAAAAGTGGAAAACCACTTTAAAACTTGAAACCAAACTGCTTTGGTCCTGAGTAGTACCTTGGAACCGAAGCAGAGTTCGCTTTCAAGTTTTAAAGTGGTTTTCACTTTAAAAATGAACTATTGAAGTTATTTAACGAAGTTACGCTCGACTTTGTCAATGACTTCAGCTCATGGTAGCCTGTACATTCTAATGCTGGACGGAGCCGAATCTCCGTCCAGTATTGGTCCAAAGTTTTGAGCGAAGCGACTTCGGATGAAGCATCCAAAGCTCCCTTCGCTCAACACTGCCCATAATGTGTACCAGTACAAAAATGCCCTTGTGTGCCAGTACGAAAATCTCCCTATATAGTGCCCCCAGTAGATGTCTTCATTGTGCTCATCTACCTCCCTTGCCCCTTAGTGCCCCCATAATGTGTGCCAGTAGAAAATGTCCCTATATAGCGCCCCCAGTCGATACATCCATAGTGCTCCTCTCCGCCCCCCTTCCCTAAAGTGCCCCCCATAATGTGTGCCAGTAAAAGATGCCCCCTTAGTGCCTTTATCAGACGATTCCATTCCGGCGGGTGTTGGCTGTATAATAACTCCGATCCCAGTCAGTTAACCCAGGTCTCATACGGAACTCCCTGCAAAGCTGTGCCTGAGGCACGGCCTGACAGGCTGCCTGTAAAGCAATGTTATTTAGGCAACAATATGGAAGCATTGCGTTTTTGATCTTCTAATTAAAATTGCAGTTTTACCACAATCAGTTGACTACAGCTGTACATGCACTGTGGTGAAGGTCACCCTAAACTCTCGATTACAAACATTCAGTTGAATCTACCTTGGCAATTTTGGCTAATATTCGCCCCCGAGTTTTTTTATCTTCTATAAAAGTTAGGTGTTTGACAGCGTGGGATAACGTTATGTAAGATATAACTAAGGCGTGATACTAAAGACTGGAGCCAGTGAAGGTGAGAAAAGTTCTACCTAGATTATTCCAAACTCCCTCCACAATGAAATCACTGGAGGCTGTGTAACTGGCCGCCCTTCCAGTTGACAGGATAAGACTTGTTAAGTCTCACTCGGTTATGAGAAATAGGACTGTTACTAATACTCAGACAATGCAAAACATAAATCTAATTGACAGAGAACCTACCTGATTAAAAGAAGAAAATTCAAAAACTTACTTGGTTATTTTCTTTTTTTATTTACAGGATGACAATTGGGGTGAAACGACTACAGTTGTCACCGGGACTTCTGAACACAGCATATCCCACGATGACATTACACGTATTACTAAGGACATGGAGGACAGTGCCAACCTGGACTGCTCCCGGCACTTTGGGGTCATCATTGGTGGAGTTTTAGCATTCATCTCATTTCTGACCCCTATAGCCTTTATGCTGTTGCCCAAAATTTTACCGTGGGATCTGGAAGCCTGTGGTACGCCTTGTGAGGGTCTGTTTATCTCAGTGGCCTTCAAACTCCTCATCCTTCTTGTTGGCAGCTGGGCACTTTTCTTCCGTCGCCCCAAAGCTTTCTTCCCTCGGGTTTTCGTCTTCCGGGCTCTGATTATGGTCCTCATATTTCTGCTAGTGGTGTCCTACTGGCTTTTTTACGCAGTCCGTATCCTGACGACGGCGGAGAGGAATTACCAGGGGATAGTACAGTATGCTGTATCACTTGTGGATGCTCTTCTGTTCGTTCACTACTTGGCTGTTGTCTTGCTGGAGCTGAGACAACTCCAACCTCAGTTCACCATCAAGGTCGTGAGGTCCACGGATGGAGCCAGCAGACATTACAATGTTGGCCACTTAAGGTAAGAAGCCACACGGAGAGCAACTAATTATAATGTAGAACAAAATCCTAAAACGTTAAGAAATTTCCAATATGGTCACTACCTTCGGTGTCATCGAAAGCAATGTTCTCTTTGAGAGCAAAGTTTGGCACATGTCACTGCTTAGGTGCTCAAGTCTAGAATTCCGATTCCCTTTAGTCTTCTACCTGTTTGGTGACTTTAAATGATCCATTAGTATGAAATTTACACTGGAGACGCTCGATTACGATAGCCAACCATACTTGGCCAGTAGCATAATGTCAGTCAGTTCAGCCTTGCGATTTACGGGTGGGACTGAACGGTAATGGTGAAAACTGCCTGCCTGTTAGATGGAATCATCTAGAATGAGATCCCGGAGACCGTTGCGATCACAGCTCTAAAAGCAGTATTTGTCATAGCTGTGAGTGATGACATGGATGAGATTGTGTATATTTTTGTGCTCTGTCATTTGTATCGGTGACAAAACTTTTTGCATTATTAAAACAGTTGCCATAGTAACCTCAGGGAGAATTTTTTACAAGCTCTGCAAAAGCTGTAATGTAAGATATCTACTCGTAGTGAATAGGAAAACTAAGCCGAATCTGAATGAACCTGAAAACAAATGTCATTCTTAATGCGCTCAAGGGAGGCCACGGCTTTCTCATTCTTGAAGTCAATATGGCTCCTACATCTTCATGTCTTCGTTTACTAGGCTGTGTAGCTGAACTGACTTTAAAATGTAAAAAAAAAAGTTCAATAGTAGTTATAGCTTGATGGTTTTTCCATTTTCTAATGGGAAATGCACCACCCTCCACACAAAAAACACCCACAACATTGTATATGGCTTCTTGGCCTTGTTTTAATGTGTATCCATGTAATTTAGGAATTTTCTTGCAACTTTCTCTGGGTCCAGAGTGTTGTGCCTAAAGGGCGTTTTTGAGAATTTTTGCCAAGATTGGTATATCACAAGGAGAATTGCAGTTCCCTGTATAAGTGTATGAAGCAGCGTTGTACCTAGAAGAGATCAGATCCCAAAGTAATAATTAAAAGGAGTCCCCTGTGTGTTGCCAGAACTTGCCCCTCCAGACGGAAGTGTTCTTACACCCTTCACCTTCTTTAGGATCCGTGTGCTAGCTCACCACCCAATAGCGTTCCTCTGGAGAGGACACCCAGCATGGGTTCTCAGCATTCATTAGAAGAGTGGATGGAACAAAATAAGAAAAGGCCACTTTAATAGCATGTTCCCAGTCTGCCTCTATGGTGGCCACTAGGTCCATAATGGATATCGAAGACCTCTGCCCTCAGGTAGATGTAGAGGAATCTATATACAGCCTTATTTTTATGGTCACCATCCAATCCTAGTTGGTGGTTGGGAGAGATGACTGGAATCGTGGATATGTTCACCTGATTCCTATGGTTTTCTCTCCAGATAAGCTAGTTCTGGAGGCTTCTGTCTACGTTTTTCTCCACTCATATAAGTGGATTCGTACACTGGATTGATTAACATGACCTCTTGCTGGAGGTGAATAGGGTGAAATTAGGGTGGTGCATTTCCTACTTAAGTGGAAGCCATATTTGTTCACGTTGGCTCTTTCTGTAATGTGTCTTTCTTTTCCTTGTTGGTTCCCATGACCCTTCCGTATTCTCCTTATGTCTCCTTATTTCCTACTTCCCAACGCACATTTTTATTTTTGGCACCTGGTCCTACCCTGTCTTGTTTTCCTCTCACAGTATCCAACGAGTTGCTGTATGGATTTTGGAAAATTATTATCACGACTTCCCTGTCTACAACCCTGCTCTCCTGAACCTGCCAAAATCCATCCTGTCCAAGAAAATGTCTGGCTTCAAGGTCTACTCCCTCGAGGGTGAGATGTTGCTTCCTCCCTAGAACTCCCAGTCTTCTCCTTAATGTCTTCACCTGATGTCCTCTAACCTGTGCTATATGATCCCGTGTCACCATTGACATTGTCGTTTGCAGTTTGTGATAATTTAGGTCTTGGATAACATTTTAGATTTTTTTTTTTCTGTGATAAATTGGGGTTGTGTCTGTACTTGACTTTTCTACTACAACTCCACTCCATAAGCATTTTACCGCATTTCTTTTCGATCTTCGTTTTCTGTACAGTTGGTTTCAATCCATTGTTCTGGTATTGGTTATATCTGGTTTGGGTGAGGTAGCCTACACACATTAGTCTTTATACAGGGTTTGGTTCCCTTTTTGGCAATTTGAAGGAAAAACTGTATTTTCCCTGTTGAAAACTTAATTTGCCTGGTGTATTGTAAGGAGACCCTGTGCAAATTAGTGTCGGCATGCAAAGATAGGTTCACACATCTGGTAGTCTTTTCCCGGCAGATATAAAGACTACCGGAGTTACCATATCCGAAATAGCTGGATCCCACCATGTACCACCGGATCCCAATTGACCATAATAGGATCTGGCTGTTTTCTGGCATAAATGCCAGCTTTCAGCCCAACAAATACCTCTGCATGCAACGGTTTGTCCGGCCGAAAGCTGACATTTATGCCAGATAGATGGTCAGTGGGGTTCCAGTGGTATCTGGCTATGCAGCATAATGTAAACTATGGTAGTCTGTTCCTCTGGTGGACGTAATAATCTACTCTAACCCCATTAGGTTTGTAATCCTACCTATAATGGAACAGAAATGTGGAGATACCAATGCTGGTGTGAACCTTGCCTAATTTGGATGGTTAAAATATGATTCAATAGACGATTTGAGATGACCTCTGGTCAGCTACTTGTGGTCCTCTGAAGATGGCTGTACACAAGATGAAGATGAATGTTGGCCCTTAGCTAATTTTGGCAGGACAGGCCAACCATCTAATCTGTGGTGTGTTCTGACTTTCTCCCAATAGCAGTAGCTTATTCCCCTCTCCTCATTACGAACACATGAGTGTATTGAGGGTGAAGAGAAATGGTTGAGTAAGTAGTCGGCCACCATTTCTCAAAAGTGTATGGTCAGATTAAGGCTCTACAAGAGATCTAGGGATGGGCAAACTTCTGTTTTCGAGTTACAAGGTTCGGATTATCTTAAATTCTGTTATGGATTCCGCTACCATGGACCATATGTTATGGCCCGTCGTAGCAGAATCATACATAACTGAATTTTTAGATATCCCAAAGCCGAACCTTGTACGCTGAACTTGAAAACAGAAGTTCGCTCAACACTAGAGATCACATCATTAGTAAGTCCAAGTTCACATGCAGATTCATTGGCTCTTTTACTGGTAGCCAAATAACCAAGCAAGGTTTAAATGACTCTTCACGTTGGATCCAGTTCCCCATAGCCATGGGAATAATTAGATTATAGCATATGTGAGTTTCACAATTTCTATGGTTGCCACAGAAGACAGTAAAGCTCTGTATAAGATGTTAATATGTAGTAAAACTCCCTTAATCCTGTCCTAAAAAAAGTCTTCTATCACTGGGGGTAGCTGCTCCCACCCACTTCACTTCCATGGCCTCCAGAACTGTCTACAATACTAGACTGCAGTAATAAATCCTTAGCCATTCCCCTGCATTGAATATCTTTTGGGAGGAGGGGGCTTCCCTTTTATTATAGAGGTTGCAGAATTCCACCTCCCGGCCCCTTTAGGGCACTGTGAGTTGAATATCAAACCATGAATTTCAGAAACTTCAAAGCTTGCCTGTCACAGGCATTGGGGCCTCATTAAGTTTCTTTGCTGACTTGAAATATAGGTTGACACTTCAGGCTGCCTTTTTATATTAAGTCTCTGTTAACCCCTTCAAGGATTGTAATGCGAGTGCTCATCATTGTCGGCATAAACTTCAACATGATGGTACTGCATACGATAATTATACCGTGGAACTTAAAGGTTAAGATTGAGTTTAAAATTATTTGAGAGACTCTGCCAAAATTATCCTTATAGGTGTCTCCAGTATTGGAAATATACAGTGTACATTACATGACCACCAAAAGTCTAGGTGGGTATTGTTTCTCCTTGGACTTGGACCACCAGTTGGCATAGGGAGTCTCGTATGGCAGACAACGCTCCCCGGGAATAAAGTATTTGTAAATTTGCCCTCCTAAAGATGGAAGAAAGCTGCCTCTTTAGGGCCACCTTTGGCAGGTTCATTTTACCAGTGGACAAGCTTTTGTTCTTGGCCTTGTATGGTGACCGATGGAGCATCCCTTCATACATTTTTGTCTATACAAAAGTCCCCAACTTAAATATATTTGGGAAGAGACTTTTTGAGAGCCGTTTGTTTTTTAAGTGGCCATCTAGAAGGAATGCATACTACAAGCTTTTATGAGACAAGAACAACACTGAGACATCTGAGGTTTGAGAGGCCATATATCTCCTGTATGAAACTAGATTCCCCCATCTTGAGATGTTAATATCTTGGATTTAGTGTGGTAACATGCTCAACTACCTGGCTCCCTAGCCCTCAAGCCCTTGGTTCTTCCATAGAAGATCCCTAATGTGTATGTGGTCCATCAATAGGAACTTCAAAAACATTCTATAGCTTATTAGTCTTTTTACACACAGGGACTTTCTTCTTTATTCATACTTGATAAGCTAAGTTCTCCAGGGTGGTGAACCGTCAAGCTTGTGTGAATGCCAATCAAGCAGTGCTGCCATTTTCAAGTTATTTCTTGTGGACCAGATGCCTAGTTAATGGTCACTCAAATCTCATCTACAACTTGCAAGGTTCTCCATCTCTTTTCTCATTCTTCCCATCAAGTCCTCACTTCCTTTCTAAGATGTATCTAATATTCTCCAGGTGGGGTTGAAGATGGTTCTTCTTTGTTAACTCGGACTTGCATTTCTTTTTATTTAGAAAATTCTACAAATAACTCAACAGGACAGTCCCGGGCAGTGATAGCCGCTGCCGCCAGAAGGCGAGACAACAGCCATAATGAGTATTACTATGAGGAGGCCGAACACGAGCGGAGAGTGCGGAAGAGGAAAGCAAGGTATCTCCACAGTCCCAGCACATTGCTTCCTTAGCGATCGGCAATCGCCCGTATTGATTAGGGTTTATTTTACCTCTATATCCGCTAAGTTTACACCAGGATGAAATGCATTGTAGCCTTTACAAGGCTAAAGTCTGGCTGCTCTATTGCAAGACCTCATAGTGGTTAATGGTTTAGCAGTATTATTTCATTAGTGTATGGTTATTTGCACAATGTATATTATTTCAGCACTATAAGGGAAGGGTATTAATAGAAGGTACTGGCAGGCCATCATCTTAAGGCTGGCTCTGCATTACATGATCCGTGTCACCATGTAGCCCAATATTGTAATTATAGTGCCGCAAATAACCTATTTTTTTAATGGCCTTGGTTCCATTACATAATCCTGTTTCCAGATGGACCTTGTCCAGGATCTCAAGGACAAAAATACTTTGATATGAGAACCTTAACTTTGACAGTTTGTTTTAGCAGGATTGTAATACATTTAGAGAGAGTGGTGCCAACATGGGTGAGGCTGTGACTACCTGACATGTACTTTCTTAAAAAAAAAATGGAGATCGCAAATAGCTGATGACTAAGAATTATATGGATGGCTCCAATTAATGTGACGACTGTTAATTGAAACTATTTGGGTACTCTTAAAGGATTATTTACTGTAAGAAGTGTAAATCTGTGGAATAGTCTCCTCTGGTCGTGGTCACAGCAGGAACAGTGGACAGAAATCTGGGTCTAGCTCCCCTTTTTATATAATTCGTGTCCCCACCTATCTCTTGGGTGAACTCAATGGACTTTTTTCCAACCGTATTAACTATGGAACTATGTAAAACCCTCATTTATACCCAGTATAAAGCTTCTGTGACAAGTTTTAATGTAGTTGACACATTCTTGGATCAGTGAAGAATTAAGGTCTCCCCTCGGTGAGCCCTATACTTCTTACACCAGATTGGTGTCGACTCGTAGACCTGCGCTGACCTGCTTCATCTGTCATCATCTACCTCTTAAGGATAATCTCAGCATAGATAGATGTCATTCTCACTTACAATAATTGTCAACGGCAACAAGCAAAGCCCTGGAATTTAGGATAATTCGCGGTTCAAAACTTCATCTTCTTGCCTACTACTAGTTACCTCAGTTTGTTAGGACTGATGTCTACTGAGAGATCGGCAATGATGGTTATAGATGTAGGCAAATTCTCACTAAATTTGTATTAAGTTCCCAATTGGTTTGGAGATGATGGGGGTGGGTGGGAAATGGATCTCCAAGATAGGCTGCCAATATTAGTTTTTTTTTTTTAATTATTTCTGATCCCGCTATGTCCAGTTACAAATACTGTACATGATGATACTTTAGTAACCTCCTTGTGCAAGTGAAGTTCAAAGGCATTCTTCGATGATGTGGCATCTGGCTAGGAATTCTTATTAAAAGTCCCAGATTTATTTGTTGAGTCCAATCCTTCTGACCATTGGGAATTCCAAACGATTAGATGTTATTTTTATGGATAACTCAATAGTCTTTCCTCATAGCAGATATTTAAGTATTACAAGCAGTCATGGTGGGGTTCAGCCACCCCCAAAACACAAGAGTATTATACACGAGTTGCCTGACCTATATAAGCTGTACATATGTGTTTTGGGTAAGCTTTGTAATGTGAATAACTCTGCCATCCTAGGTTGGTGGTTGCCGTAGAAGAAGCTTTCACTCACATTAAGAGGCTACAGGAAGAGGACCAGAAAAACCCACGTGAAATCATGGACCCCAGGGAGGCTGCCCAGGCTATCTTCGCCTCAATGGCCAGAGCCATGCAGAAGTATCTCCGGACAACGAAACAACAGCCGTACCACACCATGGACAGCATCCTGCAACACCTCGAGTTCTGCCTCACCCACGATATGACTCCAAAGGTTAGTTGGCAGTGTATCCCTGATGATCATGTCTACCATGTTCTTTTTATTTGGCCCTATTTATGTTAGTTGAAACTTGGTTGGTGGCATCTTCATGGAACCTCCTTACCAAAGGTTCTTGTGCTTCATCTCTCAAAGAAACGTTTCTACTGTAGCTTGTGTAGTAACTGCAGAACCTCTGTTAACTAATTAAATCATCCCCTCACCCATAACTTAATCATCTGATCCAACTTGAGGTACTTGTTTGGCATCTTCCTATTGGGAAGACCAGCGGTGTCCAACACTCAAACCTGGACTCCTGAATTGTTAACTTAATTGTCCCTTGTTTTTCTTGACTATGTGAATTCCTAGGTGCTAGTAAGCACGGGAAATCCAATAATCTGTCCTCAGCTATGAATATTTTTGATTGTAGTTTCTATTTCCCGTTGGGAGGGGTCGGGGTCTGGTGCCAATGTTACCAGATGCCGCTCTATTTACTTCAGATCTGACCTGTGAAACCGTTCCCACAGAGGTGTTAAGCTTGTGTAGGACAAGTTGTTAAACTGCGGCTTAAAACCAGTCCCTATTTAGCTGTACATTTTTTCTTTCTGTAATGTGATATGTTATTTTCTTCTTCTTCTTCTTTAAGATACAAGTATGCCCCCTAGTGTTCACTAGAATGAACTTCAACACAAGAAACTTCTCTCGTAGGATAACAAAGCTATTGATTTCACGCCGGCAGGCTTTACTGTACCTCGCGCTCACATTTTATTAAATATTCACATCTTTCATTCATATTTAATTATGAGCTCTCTGCAGCAGTCTTTGTCATACGCTGAGCAGATGTGTGAATCACACCCCGAAGCCTTTAATAATAGGCCGTGCAAAGCTCTGAGACCTTTTAAAACAACCATTCCTCAGATAGTAAACACTTAGCTTATGTTTCAGTCCACCAGTTACGCTGGAGCTCGCTTCCTTGGAATTTTTTTTATTTTCTATCCACTGATTATTTAATGCTGCTTCTTGGCTCAGGTCACAGGCACCTATCTGCTCGTCTTGAATCTGTAGGCCCCAGGAGGCTATGTGGTTATGGTCTGTGCAACAAGTGGTCCACCTGTTTTTTCATTTAGATAAAAAAAAAAAATCTAAAATATTTTTCAAAATTACCTAAACCATATATTTTAGTTCAGATTGAAACTTGCTCTTAATAATAAGTTGATCGGAGCAGGTGATTGAGAAAATCTAAAATGTTCTAAAAAGTTTACAATTGCAGTTCCTCTTCCCATACCGTGGAGCTGCATATGTCTGGTTCGGTGAGGACTGTTGTGCTATAAAGTTGACATTTTTGGTAGCTAGAACAGATTTTGAGCACTGCTTTTGTGGAGTACAACTTAAGAAACCCACATAAGCAGATGTCCTATAAAGTCCATGAAAATGATGCTCCTGATTAGATTCAAGCCTCAGACCCCCCAGGTCTAACTCTTGAGCCCTGTGTGTTTTGGCCTAACCTTTGGTTATCATACACTTGCCCATAGTGTCTAGTTCTTAATGGCTTACTGCATCATTATGAGAGCAATTGGTAGGCATATCTGTAAAGAATAAATCAATTGGTAGGCAGTTCTAGGACATCTAAGTAGTTTTGGAAGTTAAAGAGGTATAAAACTTACAAATTGCATAATTTATAGAACTGATCCCAAAAATTTATCAGCATGTTTTAAATTATGAAGTGCTAGGTCTCCTTTTTAGAAGGTAGATTTGACTTCGCCATGCGTTTTACATGACTTTTGTTTTGTTGCCTCTACAGGCTTTTCTCGAGAGGTATTTGGGTCCAGGACCAACTATCCAGTATCACAAAGACCGCTGGCTGGCTAAACAGTGGACTTTGGTCAGCGAGGAACCAGTAACCAATGGATTGAAAGATGGTGTTGTGTTTGTTCTAAAGCGTCAAGATTTCAGCTTGGTGGTCAGCACCAAAAAGATACCCTTCTTTAAGCTTTCAGAAGAATTTGTAGACCCAAAATCACACAAATTTGTAATGAGGCTTCAGTCAGAGACCTCAGTTTGAAACAAAGGACCTTCATCGTGAAGGAAGGGAATACAACGGAAAGGTGGCCAAAACTTATGTACATCTCTGGTCCTCTTTCTTACTTGATGGCTTTCTACGAATTCTAAAGTTGACTTTTTACAAAAGCTCAACATGCCTTCCTTGGGTATGCACCAACAGGAACTAGTGTTAACTTAAATTCTGTTTTGCCCATCAGAATATAAGGACCTACATGGGTTCTCATTACTTCCATTTTTTGAAGGGAATTAGACCTCATTCTTCCAGCTACCAAGGTAGTTCAGTGACTCTCCACAGAGCCAGTGCTTCTGTATGGTGATAAGCATTATTTCTCATCTGTCCATCTTTGCAATAATTGAGATCTACTACTGTTTGCATCAGTCGAGACTTCAAGAGAAAGACTACCTGCTCTGGAGTTTCTTCAGGACCTCTCCTTAAACATCTTCACCAGCCAAGGCCATCAAGGGATACAAATGTTTGGTGCCAAAAGCAAAGGGCTATCAGTTGATGCTTTTTCTATCCTATGAATTTCCTGGTGCTGTCCTCACAAGGTCCACCTTCAACCTTTTTGAAGTATTAAGTGCTTCTGAAGATACTCTGATTCTAAACAATGTGGTTTAATCCGGAAAATGTTCCTCTGTAACTGTGCAACCCTCGAAAAGACAGATGTGACGTGATGGTTGGCATAAATGTTTTTATAATTCCAGGCAGGTTTGCTGAAAAACCACTAAACTGTGGCACTGTTTTTGTTTTTAATTGCAAAAAATATTTCTAATTTGTACAAAATAGAAACTTCAAATCTGTAAATGTACTCTTACATATCTAGTCAGGATGTCAACTTTTTTTAATTGCAGAAATGTGTCACCATTGTGGTTTGAGATGTAAATTCACCTACATATTACACCGTACACTTCTCCAACGTTTTAATTTCATGCACCAATGTTTTGTGGGTGCCAACCAGGAAATGACAAATTCCATTCCAGTGTGTCTCTGGAATAACTCGATAACAGTATAAGTGCACTAACGGCATCGTCATCTTGTTTACAGTCTGCAATCCCCTTCCAGTTGGTTAGCCTATTTATGCCGACATCATCATTTTAGGTGTGACGTTGCTACATTTTGATTCTGATGCCTTTTTTTTTTTTGGTTGAGTGGCAGAAAATCATTTAAAAAAAAATTAAAAAATGTTCAAGCATTTTTTTTCTTCATGTGATGTCTCACTTTTAATATAAAAAGGACTTTAACATTTCTAGCTTCTCACTACTGAAGGACGTGAAAAATAATAAAAAATAAAGTTGTTTTTACACTACCTAACTTATTTGTCGACAAATGAGTAAATCGATGTGTGAAAGGGCGTTTGCGATTTCTGTGGGTCTGGTTCATCTTGGCCCTATATAGGAGATAAAAACATTTCTTTGAAGAGCGCACTTCTCGTCCAGCAACAAGACGCTTCCATATGAAATCTAAGCATAAGGGCTCGTTCATGCGACCGTATGGTTTTGTGGTCCGTTTTTAACGGATCAGTTTTTCCGTTTTTGTTTTCAGTGGTGTTTCCGTTTTTTGCAGATTGAAACTGAAGCATATAATAATGTTTTAACAGTAAGTACATTGAAAAATTGGGCTGAGCATAAAATTTTCAATAGATGCTTCCGCAAAAACGGGACGGATAAGACATACAGATAGATGCATTCCGTTTGTTTTACAGCCCCATTGACTTAAAATGGAGCTATGGAACTTGATTTTCATTCAATAATGATTCAAAATGTAGCGGAACGGAAATACGGAAACGGAATGCATACAGAGTACATTCCATATTATTATTATTTTTTTTTTTTTTGTGGACCCGTTGAAATGAATAGATCCGTATACTGAACGTAAAAAACGGCCCGTGACCAGAACACATAAAACGTTTGTGTGAACGAGCCATTAGGAGGTAGGCTAGATGTTTTTGAAGGCCTCTGTAGGCCTCGTATGTGACTTTGCAGGGTCCTGTACATGAGCCCTAACTAATACTATCTTAATACACCGACCCTGCCTTATTTAATGTTTCGATTATTAAAATATTTAAAATTACTTCCAGTTTCTACAAGCCAATGAATCACAAAATGCATACATGGACCATACGTTAACCTTTTACATACCTTTAACGCTTTCCCTGATGGTGTCATTTTTGTAAGATATTGGAGGCACACTCCTTATTAGGCCATCACTGTGACTTGACTTTTCCAAGGCCTTAACTTCCATATGTGTCGCCTTTTCTAGCAAATTAAACATCTCGCTTCTACTGCTCTTCAAAAAGGGTCGTTTCAAAAATTGCCTTAAAGTACTGCAACACTACAATACATTCTTTCTAAACATGGAGAGGTTCTTCCGAACAACCAAGCCAAATGGTTATCTTCGACTTGCCGATCACTTAGTTGGCCGTATGAGATGAGATTATCTGTCTCTATTGTCTTTTGGGGAGAGAAACCTGAATTATGCAAGACCTGTCTTATTTTGTTGGAAACTACTGTAGCACTGACGGCCATGTTTGGTTGGAATTTTTTTAAATATGTATTCTTTACTTGTTCAAGCCAGATTTTCAACATTGTCTGTTCCACACATGGACAGTATTAGAAAGGGCATACCGAAAGTCAGAAAAGGTGGTCTTGAGTGTAGCAAAAAGCTTTGTGAAAGGGAACCTTTTTGGTTGGTCTCTAAAATGAAATGTCTTCTAAAGTAAGTGTCCCTATGTGTGAGGCCAAGTGTGAAGGCAAATAAAAGGGTCCAGGATTAGGACAGCTGCCAAAATGGCTACCTCCAAGATGATCGGTAACAAGAAAGCTTTAGCCGGTCATAAAATCTATGTAATATCAACTAGACTTTCAAACACAGGACATTATCTATTATTATTTTAGGACAACTCAGTGCCTTGTTTTGATCCCAGTTTTTTCAGCATCTTCCATTCCAAAAATAACTGATAAGGGTGCTATTCCTGACATTATTACCCATTATTTTCATCAAGGTTCCAGCCCTCTAAAACTATATCTAAGTTAGTACATAGACCTATTGTCGCCGGAAGTAGCGGTGGCTATTAATAACCAAAATAATGGTCCAGTCCTCAGACCCCATGATGGTGAAACCCATCCTTCCTATTTCGAATAGTAAATGTAAGGATTGTGTCCGGACCACAATATTTTTTTTTTTTAGCATGTTGGCACGGTGAGTTCTGGAGAACATTCCTTACCTGTGTCTTCAGTGCGTCCATAAATACACCCATGTCTGGTCCTCTTTGACTTTGAGTATCAATGGTCCTACTGCTGTGGTCCACTGTTCTCTGCTTCCTGCAATGTCTGGAGATGCTCCTTTTTTCATTTTTAACCCATTCTGCCCCTTTTTAACGAAACTGTGTCCCCCCCCACTTGGTTGCCTGATTCTCTTTGGTCAATCAATTGCTACGCCTATGGAAAGCAAGCCGGTACCTCATAATTTCTGTATCAGAGTCTATAGGCCATCCTTTGCTCTGGTGGATCCAGGTCAGACAATCTTGTATGGCCACAGTTTTTCTTTAGTTTAACTGCCCCCCCCCCCCCATCTAATGTAAAAACATTCCAAAAGTTCTAGTATGGTGGACCTCTTCTGACCTTGACAGTTGCGTCCTTCATAAAATTTCTAATCTACCTTTTTGGCAGAGTCTCTGCTTTTGCTGAAATGATGTAATTTGTATACTTTTTTTTCCCCTTGGAGCTTTGCCCTGCAAAGAAGTCTCCGTACACCCGCCGCTTCTCTTCAATGAGAACCAATCTCCCCGTGAGAAGATGTGTATTTCCTGAGGTTGACTGTTGGGGATGTAATTGTAAAATAAAATCTTGTACATTTTTTTTTATTTTTTTCCGGGCTGTTCTATGTGCATGCCTGTAGAATATGGAGAATGTCATATTTTTTTTAATATATACAAAGCCTGTTTTTACAGTTTGCAATGATTTGAGACCGTAAGACATTAGACTTTTTTTTTCTTAACTTTAGAATAACACTGTACAAATTTTTGTATAAAATAAACACATTTTGAAATGTTCTTTTAATTTTGGTGTTTTTGGGAGAATAAGATCATTTTAAAGAGAATTTATTTTGTGTGTTTGCAGTGGAGAATTTTTTTCTTTAAATCGGTAAATAATTATCAAGTGCCCAAATTGTGACCGATTCTGAAGATTTTGGGCAATATGTTTCAACTCTTACAAGAGTTACATACCATTTTCGTTTCCTCCGTTTTTCATCCCCCGTGTGGACAGAGGTAAAAGAAAATTCCACCTGCCTGCTGCCACCACTAGAGGGAGCTAACTGTATACTATGTTAATATTATACTGAATTGAACTACTAAGCTCCCCCTTGTGGGTGCTACAGGCATTGCACTTTAAATCTATGCCTATACAGGAGTATGGGAGCCCTGTATAAGAATAATGGTCATTTTAAAGATATATTAATTAATGTAGAATATAATTAATGTAGAATTATTACTTTTATTTTAATAAGAAATGGTGATCACTAGTTGAATGCTCACGTTAAGCCCCTGTCCCAAATAGTTTTTTTCATTTTATTAACTGGGAGTTGTAGGAACTAATAAAGCAATAAGGTCCTGAGAACCATTTCAGCAGGTTCTCCTGTTTCTATTAATCACATGATTGTATTGTAACATATCAATAGATTTAAATGGGGGCAGGTTTTATGATTTGATGCTTCCCCTTGTTTTATCTTCTTTGGCAGTAGCTGTCTGGCATTGGTCACCAAAATTAATGGGGTTAACCCCACTCCTCACCAGCTTCCAGCCTCTGCTGCCTCACTCTGATCCCATGCTGCCGCCATTTTGCTTTGTCAGTTGGTCATGTGACAAAAGGGGGGTGGTTCAGGACTTGGCTGCACTGGCGTCAAAGCGGATGTTGTCAGTGGGGGACCTGAGCGAGGAAGCCGAGGCTGGGGAGTAAGGGACTCAGTATCCAGCTGCAGAGACCAGGTAAGTATGACCTCCCCAAAGAAAAAAAATGTGGCAAACGTCTTTAAGGTTAATGTCCACCAATATCCCCAAGTCTTTTTCAGGGACAGTTTTTTTTTTTTTTTTTTTTTTTTTTTTTTTTTTCTTTTTTTGTCCATTTGGTTTCTTCTGCCTCCCGCTTCCTCACATCCTTCTGTGTTGAGTAATTAGCTTACTATTATCTGCACATTTTGAAGTTGTGCCCACTAAGATCCTTAGCGGGATAATACCGGTGTCCTCCCCAGAGCCACCAGCCGTCTACATAACACCCTGAACTCTTCCAGCTTTAACTCTGGGAGTGTCAGACAGACACCTAAATACCCAACCAGCGACCACAGGGGCCCTCCTGGGTTCTTGTATCATCCTTAGAGCTAATGCACCATGCCTGTGCTGCGGACTGCTTGAGGACCGGCTGAGTGTGCACAGTTTGCAGATGCGGACCCATTAATGATCTGCAAGATACGTTCCGCACAGCACAAAATAGAACTTGCGTAGTGTTTCCGATCCGTGCCTCGACTCCTCACAAGTTGGGCAAAGTCCTATTTTTGGGTCATATGTTGCGGTTTGTGGACCCATTCAAGTCAATGGCCCTTCAGTGCCTGTATTTTGCGTACTGGATGTTTACGGTCCACCATACAGGCTTACGCTCGTGTGCATGAGCCCTTAGGACGGGGATACAGTTGAATACTGCAGCTGGGCATGGGAGCCGATGCCCTTCTAGTCATCTTAAGACGTCAGGTAGAAGAATGGCGCAGGCACTCATGAAGTGATGACCTCATTGAAACCCCCTGCACAAAGGGGACGTGTAAGGGTCCGTTCACACGTCCGTAGTGTATTGCGCATCTGCAATACACCGGGCCGGCACTCCTATAGAAATGAATATTCTTGTCCACTATTGCGAACAAGAATAGGACATGTTCTATTTTTTTCAGAAGCTGCGGACCGGAAAATTGGGGGTCGCACACCGGAAATGCGAATGCAGACCTCACACTGTGTGCTATCCGCATTTCTAACTGCCCCATTGAAAATTAATGGGTCCGGATCTGTTCTGCATCTGTTTTTCGGATGTTTGAATGGGCCCGAAGAGTTGGTGTATAATTTACAGGTATGGCTGGAGGCGCTATGCTGACATGTTTAATACTGAGGACGTTATTATTGTAGAGGCACTATCAGGGGCTATTTTTAATACTGGGGGAACTCTGGGGCATTATTCTTCCTGCACATGCTATAGGGGGCATCATTATTAGGTCTCATGCACACGACCGTATTTTTGGTCTGTCTGATCCACTTTTTTGGGGGGGATTGCACACAGACTACCGTAATTGATTTCAAAGGGTCTGCAAAAAAGACAGCACACAGATGTCATCCATGTGCTGTCCACATCTGTATGTCCAACCCACCAATTATAGAACATGTCCTATTATTTTTGCAGGTAAGAATAGCCATTTCTATAAATGGGACTGAGAAACACAGAAGGGATCTGTTTTTTGTGGATGGGTCTGCACTAGTGTTGATCGAACTTGGTGTTACAAGTTCGGTGTACAAGGTCCGCATTATGTAAAAATTTCGTTATGGATTCCTCTACCACGGACCACAACTTATATGGTCTGTGATATCGGAATTCATAATAGAATTCTTAGATAACCCGAACCTTGTACCCCGAACTTGAAACGCCAAGTTCGCTCATCCCTAGTCTGCACCCTAACGGCTGAACAACGGGGATGCGGGTGTAGGATCTGAGGATGGCCCATCACTTAGTTAAGGCTGGACAACTTATTTATCACAGTGGAGCACTATTACTGCGGGTAATATGTGGGAGGATTATTTATACTGGCAGCAGTGTTTGTTCAGCAGTATACTTTAGCAGACATTGGGTGGCACCAGGATAACACTGTTGGGACAAGGAAGGAAGAGTTTGTGTTGAGAAGGTGGGGAGGACGATGTAAAATTGAAGTCTAAAATGGCTGTGTAACAAACTCTACAGCGATGTGGGTAAAAGAAATAGTCATGGTGGTCTGGTCCGAATAGAGAAAACGAAAGAAAATTCCTGGATGCAAGAGGAACGTAGTGCTGTATTCTCCTCTATGACTAGGCCGCATGGTGAAGGTAGTGCTGGTCAGAGCTGTGGCCGCGTTTGTCTCTCCTCCAGTTGTCTATAGCTAAACTGTAGACAACTGGGGGAGGACAATGTGACAGCTGATGCTGGCCAGCAATTTAGAGCTGCACTATGGTATTTGGTACATGTGCTCACCCAACAGCTATCTTTCTCAACCCCCTCCATACACATGCATGCTCAGCCTAATTGAGAGTGCATGTTTTAAGGAACGGGGAGAGAGAGAGAGCCCGTACCTGACACTTACTTGCAGTGGCTTATCTTCATGAAAACAAATGGATTGGGCTGGTGAAATCCAACTCTCCGACCCTTGTCGCCCCTGACTTTTACCATCGAGAGAGTCCAGAATCCTCCATACACATGAGACCGTTCTCAAGCTGAAATCAGTGGGATTAGCTCACATTTATTTGATGTCTATGGTTAGCTTAGGTAATGTATATTTAAATCTGATTTCAGATGGACTGAATATAGTCATTTTGTTCTATAGCCAGAAGATCCACCCTGAGGTTCGTCCAACCTTCAGTTAGGTCAGTAGAACCTGTAATGTTGACGTGAGGTTTACAGGCCATGCACTCATCTCAACCAGCTTTACTCCTAATCATCCAGAGAGAAGGGGGACATTAATCTGCGCTTCACCTGGCTCTGTTTTTAGCTGAGAGGGCGCTTGCTGCGACTACAATGGAGACCAAGTAAGGTAGAATCCCAGCCCTTTTGATAAGACCACCTAACACTCCAGATCCAAATGGAGACAACCAAGAAGCGATGAGCTCTAGATTTCTGAGATTCTCAGCAGGGCTGGGACAAGGTCCACCACCAACAGAGGCTGAGCTGCCCAAGTGCGCCCCCCCCCCCCAACTTGTGGAGTCTTTACTAAATACTGTTGTAATCACACATAAATATGCACAGTTTAATGTATCAATTAATGACGCACTGTTATGGAGGATCTGTGGATGACATTGTTATGGGGGGGATCTATGGTTGACACTGTTATGGGGCGGATCTATGGATGAAACTGTTATGGGGGGGATCTATGGATGACACTGTTATGGGGTAATCTGTGGATGACACTGTTATGAAGGATCTGTGGATGATAATGCTATGGGGATCTGTGGATGACACACTTATGGGGGATCTGTGGATGACACTTTTATGGGAGATCTATGGATGACAGTGTTATGGAGGATCTGTGGATAGCACAATGTTATGGGGGTCTGTGGATTGCACTGTTATGGGGGTCTGTGGATTGCACAATGTTATGGGGGGATCTGTGGATGACAATGTTATGGGAGATCTGTGGATGACACTGTTATGGGGGATCTGTGGATGACACTGTTATGGGGGATCTGTGGATGACACACTGTTATGGGGGATCTGTGGATGACACTATTATGGGGGATCTGTGGATGACGCACTGTTATGGGGGGATCTGTGGATGACACACTGTTATGGGGGATCTCTGGATGACGCATTGTTATGGGGGATCTGTGGATGGCACTGTTATGGATTGTGACTCACAATGGATATTGGGGGCCCGCAAATTACAAGGAAGGCGGGGTGGGGGATGATTGATAACATACATATCTAAATGGCTGGGGGTGAGGGCTTGACTTGAGCATCTACTGATCAGAGCATTAGAATAGCAGGAATAAATAACATCTAAATGTCTGGTGGGGTAGATGGGGGTAGGACAAGGGCTGATGGGGGAAGGGGGACTGGGTTAGATAATCTATACTGACATACATATGACACACACATATATACTGACATACATATGACAACACATACATACTGACATACATATGACACACACATATATACAGACATACATATGACACACACACACATACATACTGACATACATATGACACACATACATACTGACATACATATGACACACACATATATATTGACATACATATGACACACATATATACATATGACGCACACATATATACAGACATACATATGACACACACATACATACTGACATACATATGACACACACATACATACTGACATACATATGACACACACATATATACAGACATACATATGACACACACATACATACTGACATACATATGACACACACATACATACTGACATACATATGACACACACATACATACTGACATACATATGACACACACATACATACTGACATACATATGACACACACATATATACAGACATACATATGACACACACATACATACTGACATACATATGACACACACACACATACTGACATACATATGACACACACATACATACTGACATACATATGACACACACACATATATACTGACATACATATGACACAGACACATATATACTGACATACATATGACACAGACACATATATACTGACATACATATGACACACACATATATACTGACATACATATGACACACACATATATACTGACATACATATGACACACACACATACATACTGACATACATATGACACACACATATATACTGACATACATATGACACACATACATATATACAGACATACATATGACACACATACATATATACTGACATACATATGACACACACACACACATACTGACATACATATGACACACTACATATATACAGACATACATATGACACACATACATATATACAGACATACATATGACACACATACATACTGACATACATATGACACACATACATATATACAGACATACATATGACACACATACATAAAAACACACAATATGCACATTACATTACTGCCATACCATTCCCTTTAACCCCTTACATTTTCTGCACATACAGTCTCTGGTGACTTGGAGGAGAGGCAGGCTGCAGAGTACTTCCTCCTCCTCCTCCTCCTTCTCTGTCCCGACGCTGCTCTTCTCTCTGTGCTGGGGAGGGGTTGTGAATCTCTGGTGCACACACAGGCAGGAAGTCAGGGGCTGGGGAAGGTACGGAGCTGCAGCACACTGCACTAGACTGAGGGAGGGAGGAAGAACACCACTAGGGGGCGCAGGTCCGGCTGTTACAGCAGCAGAGCGCAGAAATGGATGCTCTGCTGCTAATACAGCTACACGGCAGCAGCAGGGACTTGGTGAGAGTGGCCTGCGCCCTGAGGCTTGAGCGCCCTGAGGCTGGAGCCTCCTCAGCCTCTGTGTCGGCCCGGCCCTGATTCTCAGTCCTCGTCTTCTGAGTATGGATCCATAGACCTGCAGTCGGCCTGGAACACATGTACATAATGGTCTAAAATAGTTGTTCTCTCCAGCTGTACTAGAAATGGGCGTTTGCTGGCAGAACCTGTCCGCAGGAGGCGGTGGAATAAATGATTTCTACCCTAGATCTACTATAGTACAGCTCTTTGCAGATGCTTGAGCACTCAACAAAAACCATGCCCCTCAACCATTCTGGATCCAGCGGGACAGTCCAAAATTTCAGCCTGTGTGCTGCACTCCCAAGCTGGCTGCCACATGTCCAGACTTCCACTGTAGGCCATCATACGGCATGGAGAACACTAAGGGGTGCTTTTCTTACATTGTCGGCACACTATGTGTGCGGATTGGATGTGTATTAGAGGGTCATTGGACTTTTCAAAAGTTTGGAAAGCAACTTTGTAGGTGACTGGAGACACGATGCTCCTCACAATCAGAAGTCAAGTAAAGGCCTCATGCACACGACCGTTGATTGTTTCCGTGTCCGTTGCTCCGTTTTTCGTGATTTTCTGCGGACCCATTGGTTTTCAATGGGTCCGTGGAAACCTCGGCAAATGCACCGTTTGTCCTCCGTGTCCGTGGTCCGTGATTCCAGTCCGTCAAAAAAATATAACCTGTCCTATTCTTGTCCGTGAAAAACGGTTCACGGACCCATTCAAGTCAATGGGTCCGTGAAAAATGCGGATGGCCATCCGTGTGTCATCCGTGTTCCGTGTCCGTTTTTTTTGCGGATCCCTTGGCAGGCACTTGGGAAACATTGTCAGCCTGTCTTTTGGTAAAATCTTTTGGGTCATGTCCGCTAAAAAAACGGAAGACACACGGAAGCACAACGGAAGGCAAAAACGGACACGGATCACTGAACAACGGAACCCCTTTTTGCGGACAGCATAAAAAAACGGTCGTGTGCATGAGGCCAAACTCTCCGGAGATTTCTCAGCAGAACATGAGGATTTCGGCTGTAAGAAGATCTGGAGCTGTGTGGTCTCTGACTTATTTAACCCCTTACAAGTCACTGACATTAATATCGCTCCGTATATTTGATTTCATTTTTCAATTAACTTTATTCTTCCTCTTTTAAAATAAACAGTGTCTGAAAAAGTATTTCCAACATGATGTCAAAAGGTAGCGATGAATTGCAGCAATGGACGAAGCTTGCGCCCCCTGCTTGGTGCAGTGACTCTACAGGTGCATTTCCTGCCATTAGGTGGCGCTGTGTTCTGTGATACAAATTTATCTCATCCGACGTTTAGGCTAGGGCTACACGACGACATTGTCGCACGACACATAGGGCACAACTACACTGCAACATGTGTCGTATGTCGCGCAACAATTTTTATAATGATAGTCTATGGTATTGCACTGCGACATGCTGCAACTGCGACAGTCGCGGAAAAATCTTTTGGATGTGTTTTTTTTTTCGTGTCGCAGTGGCAGCATGTCAATTGTCGCAATGAGACACCAGAGACTATAGTTATAAAAATTGTTGTGCAACGTTGCAACAATGTCGTCGTGTAGTCCTAGAGCGAAATGACTAAAACAATGCGATATGAGCATAACGGATGTTCAAAATGAAGGGTCCATGATGATTATTTTTGTCTTTCTCTTTTTTCTCCCCATTTGATATATAATTATTATTTTTGTTCTAAAGGATCAGAAAAACTGACAATGGAATGGTGAGATGAACCCGGCCTAAAAGGGGTTCAGCGGCCTAAAGCGCCTAATTGCTAATTGCACCGTACAACATGACCGCAAACTCTATTTCCTCACTGTTTTGCTGATAGATCATATACCTATAAGGACATGCAACAGGTTGGAAGCCCTAAAGAAAAAGGAGTCGTACTGGATCCAAACCGCACAGCCATACGGGTTGAATGGAATGACAGAGGTGATATTGTGGAGCTAGTATGCCTCCTCCCACATTAATCCAGTATGTTTTGGCTATGCATGTACATCTATTCTAATACAGCTTTTTGTGTATTGAATTTATGTATTCTTCAATTGTCCTACAATGGATCCCTCCTAGGAGCACTACCTATTTATTTAGCAATGGTTACCTGTACAGGTCCCCATTTAGAATGGGCTCTGTCGCCCTCTAGTGGTTTTTATAGTGAGTAGTTTTAGAAAATGATCGTATTCATTAACTAATTTATTAACTTTCTTATTTTTGTTCTAAATCATGTTCTACTAACCTATTTCTTGGCTATGCTTGTTATAATCTGGTGGGAGGCACCTGCCAATCCCTCCTGCATTTACCGCCAAAACAGCTATTTACTGTAAGTATGTGTACTGTGTGTCTGCTATTGATGTACTTACCTGATGAAGGGGTTGGTTTGACCCCAAAATGTGTTGACCATTATTATACAAGCTCTCTTTCCTCAACGGAATACCCTTGGATTTCTTCTCTAGATCTTCTCCTATTATCCAGCTGTTTCTGGAGGATTGTCGTCTCCTACACAGAGAATCTGAAAAAGCGGATAAAACCGAAGGTTCCTGCAGCTACCAGATGAAGAATGACTTATATGATTGTGGAGAATAATAAAACCTACCGTGAAGATGCAGCACATTATCCGACCATCCAGGTCTGATTTGTTCCCAGTCGCAGACGATACTGGTTACTAATGGCCACCAATAAAACTTGTCACCCTCCTTTCCACAGACCCAGAAGAGCATGTAAAGTGAGATTGTGGTGGAGGGGTCTCTTGCCCGCTCTACTCTGCTTACCTCAGCTCTTACTCCCATCTGGCCTGTACACGTACATGCTCAGTTCAGCCAACCATGCATGTGTTCTCAATGGGGTCGGGGTAATAAGCCCCTGCTTCATCATGGTCATGTATGTGATCAGGAGGTACTAGGCTTGGGAGCATTGAGAAACTCTGGAACTAGATAGACATCTCATCACCTCAAGACTTTGGAAGGAGGATTCTGGGAGTTGTAGTTTCAGAACAGCTGGAGATTGATGATCTCTGACATAACTGTGTTGCTGGTGTATGTCATCGTTCCCCTCCTCGGCCCCTCCTCCCGTTGATGTCATCGTTCCCCTCCTCGGCCCCTCCTCCCGTTGATGTCATCGTTCCCCACCTCGGCCCCTCCTCCCGTTGATGTCATTGTTCCCCTCCTCGGCCCCTCCTCCCGTTGATGTCATCGTTCCCCTCCTCGGCCCCTCCTCGCGTTGATGTCATCGTTCCCCTCCTCGGCCCCTCCTCCCGTTGATGTCATCGTTCACCTCCTCGGCCCCTCCTCCCGTTGATGTCATCGTTCACCTCCTCGGAGCTACTAGTATCGAGCTGAGTGGCTCCAGGTTCAAATCCACTCAATGCTGTTATCTGATGGGGGTTACGTGTTCTCCTGAAAGGTGCAGCTTGGTGGTAAGAGATGAAGGGAAGTATTCTTTGTGCTATACAAATACAATTAATGGTGGTCTCCTGAGTGGAGACCAAGAAGCACAACTATATATATTTTAAAACCTAAGTCCAAAAGTTGTTTTTCAATTCTACCTCGCACTCACCACCAACCTCCAGTCCAAACATATTTCTTTTCACAACCAACCTTCAAACATATTCTCTTTCTCCACTCAAACCAATTTATTTTCCTCTGGACATCCAAACATATTCCTTTTATCCATCTCATTAACAGTCACAACCAATCATCAGACAGCACACACTCACCATGCAGATCATTACAACCAATTACCAGACAGTCAACACTCACGTTGCAGATCTCACCCTTAGTCAGACTTGGAACCAAGAATCTCAGCACTTTGGAAACCAGCACCAACCACCGGAGCCACCACACTGCTCGACACAAGAGACCACTCAGAGGTGAGTAATGACATGATCGAGCGATCAAAACAACCAATATATAATTTTTAAAAACCAAGTCCACACACTTTCCATGCAACTCTCACCATCTGGTTAGATGAACCCAGGACCTCACTGCTCGAAGACTCTAGTACCAACTACTGGAGCCACCACAAGAGACCACTAGGACGTTAGCAATGACATGATCGAGCAATGGGAGGAGGCATCCAGTTTGTTAAGATATTTCCATCACCCCCATAGTGGTTTAAAAAATGTTGGTGGAGGCCAACTCTAAGATGGCAGCATGGTGGCTCAGTGGTGAGCGTTGCGAACACAAGAAACCATTTTTAGGTAAATGATGAAATGACCCAGCAAGGGAGTGGGCCCAAATTTGGCTTCATAGTTATGTCCATCATGCTATCTGTTTTATCAAAAATGATTTAGTGTGTGTTGGGCAACATGCTGTCTTAGTGGTTAGCACTGGGAAGCTTGTTTCAAAATTAATTTGTTTTGCTCACCCATTTAATCCAGGAGAACGCACAAGCTTCATGCAAGTGATGTTCTTGATCAGATTTGAACCAAGGACTTCACTGCTCTAAGACATCAATCCTAACCACTGGAGCCACCACACTGCTCAACACACAAGACCAACTTGTAGGTGAGCAATGACATGATCCAGCAATGGGAGGAGGCATCCAGTTTGTTAAGATATTCCCATCACACCACATTGGGGTTTCAAAAACGATGGTGGAGGCCAACAAATAGTACTTTTGCATTCAAACTCCATAGAGATATAGCCCTTGCTCTCCCACATCCACCCTTTCTCAGATTTAAACCAATGACTTTAATACTCTAAGATGGCAGCATGGTGGCTCAGTGGTGAGCGCTGCTAACATAAGAAACCACTCTGAGATGAATGATGACATGACCCAGCGAGGGAGTTTTATTTCCATCACGTCCACTGTGTTTTCAAAAAGCTTTTGTGTGTTGGGCAACATGGTGGCTTAGTGGTTAGCACTGGGATGCTGGTTTCAAATCCAGTTTGTTTTGCTCACCCATGTAATCCATGGAGAACACACAAACTGCAGCCTAGTGTTGCTCTTGATCAGATTTGAATCAAAGGCCTCACTGTTCTAAGACATCAGCTACTAACCACTGAAGCCACTGCACTGCTCAACAAGAGACCACTAGGAGGTGAGCAATGACATGATCCAGCAATGGGAAGGAGGCATAAAGTTTGTTAAGATATTTCCATCACCCCCATTGTGGTTTCAAAAACGATGGTGGAGGCCAACAAATAGTATTTTTGCATTCAAACTCCATAGAGCTATAGCCCTTGCTCTCCCACATCCACCCTTTCTCAGATTTAAACCAATGACTTCAACACTCTAAGATGGCAGCATGGTGGCTCAGTGGTGAGCGCTGCTAACATAAACCACTAGGAGGTGAGCAATGACACGATCCAGTTTGTTAGGATATTTCCATCACCCCCATTGTGGTTTCAAAAACGATGGTGGAGGCCAACAAATAGTATTTTTGACAATTAAAAAGCTAAGTCCAATACGCTTCTCTTCCCACACCCATTATCACCACCCGCATTCAAACTCCATAGAGATATAGCACTTGCTCTTCTACAACCACCCTTTCTCAGATTTGAACCAATGACTGCACCACTGTAAGATGGTAGTTTGGTGGCTCAGTGGTGAGCGCCGCTAATATAAGAAACTACTCTGAGTTAAATGATGCACTTTATATAGGGGATATGCGACCGCGCTGTGTATAGGGAGTATATGATTGCACTATATATATGGGGTATTCGACTGCACTGTATGTAGGGTGTTTCTAACTGCACTGTATATAGGGGGTATGTGACTGCATTGTATATAGAGGGTATGTGATTTCACTGTATATATGGTGTATGTGACTGCACTGTATATAGGGTATGTGACTGCACTGTATATAGGGTGTATGTGACTGCACTGTATGTAGGGTGTATGTGACTGCACTGTATAAAGGGGGTATGTGACTGCATTGTATGTAGGGTGTAAGTGACTGCACTGTATATAGGGGTATATGACTGCACTATATATAGGGTGTGTGTGACTGCACTGTATATAGGGTTATGTGACTGCACTGTATATAGGGGTCATGTGACTGCACTGTATGTAGGGTGTTTCTAACTGCACTGTATAAAGGGGGTATGTGACTGCATTGTATATAGAGGTTATGTGATTTCACTGTATATATGGTGTATGTGACTGCACTGTATATAGGGTGTACATGCCTGCACTGTATATAAGGTGTATGTCCCTGCACTGTATATAGGGTGTATGTCCCTGCACTGTATATAGGGTCTATGTGACTGCACTGTATGTAGGGGGCATGTGACTACCGTACAACATGACCGCAAACTCTATTTCCTCACTGTTTTGCTGATAGATCATATACCTATAAGGACATGCAACAGGTTGGAAGCCCTAAAGAAAAAGGAGTCGTACTGGATCCAAACCGCACAGCCATACGGGTTGAATGGAATGACAGAGGTGATATTGTGGAGCTAGTATGCCTCCTCCCACATTAATCCAGTATGTTTTGGCTATGCATGTACATCTATTCTAATACAGCTTTTTGTGTATTGAATTTATGTATTCTTCAATTGTCCTACAATGGATCCCTCCTAGGAGCACTACCTATTTATTTAGCAATGGTTACCTGTACAGGTCCCCATTTAGAATGGGCTCTGTCGCCCTCTAGTGGTTTTTATAGTGAGTAGTTTTAGAAAATGATCGTATTCATTAACTAATTTATTAACTTTCTTATTTTTGTTCTAAATCATGTTCTACTAACCTATTTCTTGGCTATGCTTGTTATAATCTGGTGGGAGGCACCTGCCAATCCCTCCTGCATTTACCGCCAAAACAGCTATTTACTGTAAGTATGTTGTACTGTGTGTCTGCTATTGATGTACTTACCTGATGAAGGGGTTGGTTTGACCCCAAAATGTGTTGACCATTATTATACAAGCTCTCTTTCCTCAACGGAATACCCTTGGATTTCTTCTCTAGATCTTCTCCTATTATCCAGCTGTTTCTGGAGGATTGTCGTCTCCTACACAGAGAATCTGAAAAAGCGGATAAAACCGAAGGTTCCTGCAGCTACCAGATGAAGAATGACTTATATGATTGTGGAGAATAATAAAACCTACCGTGAAGATGCAGCACATTATCCGACCATCCAGGTCTGATTTGTTCCCAGTCGCAGACGATACTGGTTACTAATGGCCACCAATAAAACTTGTCACCCTCCTTTCCACAGACCCAGAAGAGCATGTAAAGTGAGATTGTGGTGGAGGGGTCTCTTTGCCCGCTCTACTCTGCTTACCTCAGCTCTTACTCCCATCTGGCCTGTACACGTACATGCTCAGTTCAGCCAACCATGCATGTGTTCTCAATGGGGTCGGGGTAATAAGCCCCTGCTTCATCATGGTCATGTATGTGATCAGGAGGTACTAGGCTTGGGAGCATTGAGAAACTCTGGAACTAGATAGACATCTCATCACCTCAAGACTTTGGAAGGAGGATTCTGGGAGTTGTAGTTTCAGAACAGCTGGAGATTGATGATCTCTGACATAACTGTGTTGCTGGTGTATGTCATCGTTCCCCTCCTCGGCCCCTCCTCCCGTTGATGTCATCGTTCCCCTCCTCGGCCCCTCCTCCCGTTGATGTCATCGTTCCCCACCTCGGCCCCTCCTCCCG
Source organism: Bufotes viridis (assembly GCA_033119425.1). Taxonomy (NCBI): domain Eukaryota; kingdom Metazoa; phylum Chordata; class Amphibia; order Anura; family Bufonidae; genus Bufotes; species Bufotes viridis. The sequence goes on along the minus strand of CM065599.1, from coordinate 65,308,172 downwards.
TTGATGTCATTGTTCCCCTCCTCGGCCCCTCCTCCCGTTGATGTCATCGTTCCCCTCCTCGGCCCCTCCTCGCGTTGATGTCATCGTTCCCCTCCTCGGCCCCTCCTCCCGTTGATGTCATCGTTCACCTCCTCGGCCCCTCCTCCCGTTGATGTCATCGTTCACCTCCTCGGAGCTACTAGTATCGAGCTGAGTGGCTCCAGGTTCAAATCCACTCAATGCTGTTATCTGATGGGGGTTACGTGTTCTCCTGAAAGGTGCAGCTTGGTGGTAAGAGATGAAGGGAAGTATTCTTTGTGCTATACAAATACAATTAATGGTGGTCTCCCTGAGTGGAGACCAAGAAGCACAACTATATATATTTTAAAACCTAAGTCCAAAAGTTGTTTTTTTCAATTCTACCTCGCACTCACCACCAACCTCCAGTCCAAACATATTTCTTTTCACAACCAACCTTCAAACATATTCTCTTTCTCCACTCAAACCAATTTATTTTCCTCTGGACATCCAAACATATTCCTTTTATCCATCTCATTAACAGTCACAACCAATCATCAGACAGCACACACTCACCATGCAGATCATTACAACCAATTACCAGACAGTCAACACTCACGTTGCAGATCTCACCCTTAGTCAGACTTGAACCAAGAATCTCAGCACTTTGGAAACCAGCACCAACCACCGGAGCCACCACACTGCTCGACACAAGAGACCACTCAGAGGTGAGTAATGACATGATCGAGCGATCAAAACAACCAATATATAATTTTTAAAAACCAAGTCCACACACTTTCCATGCAACTCTCACCATCTGGTTAGATGAACCCAGGACCTCACTGCTCGAAGACTCTAGTACCAACTACTGGAGCCACCACAAGAGACCACTAGGACGTTAGCAATGACATGATCGAGCAATGGGAGGAGGCATCCAGTTTGTTAAGATATTTCCATCACCCCCATAGTGGTTTAAAAAATGTTGGTGGAGGCCAACTCTAAGATGGCAGCATGGTGGCTCAGTGGTGAGCGTTGCGAACACAAGAAACCATTTTTAGGTAAATGATGAAATGACCCAGCAAGGGGAGTGGGCCCAAATTTGGCTTCATAGTTATGTCCATCATGCTATCTGTTTTATCAAAAATGATTTAGTGTGTGTTGGGCAACATGCTGTCTTAGTGGTTAGCACTGGGAAGCTTGTTTCAAAAATTAATTTGTTTTGCTCACCCATTTAATCCAGGGAGAACGCACAAGCTTCATGCAAGTGATGTTCTTGATCAGATTTGAACCAAGGACTTCACTGCTCTAAGACATCAATCCTAACCACTGGAGCCACCACACTGCTCAACACACAAGACCAATTTGTAGGTGAGCAATGACATGATCCAGCAATGGGAGGAGGCATCCAGTTTAAGATATTCCCATCACACCCATAGTGGTTTCAAAAACGTTGGTGGAGGCCAACAAATAGTATTTTTGAATTCAAACTCCATAGAGATATAGCCCTTGCTCTCCCACAACCACCCTTTCTCAGATTTAAATCAATGACTTCAACACTCTAAGATGGCAGCATGGTGGCTCAGTGGTGAGCGCCGCTAACATAAGAAACCACTCTGAGGTAAATGATGACATGACCCAGCGAGGGGAGTTTTATTTCCATCACGTCCACTGTGTTTTCAAAAAAGCTTTTGTGTGTTGGGCAACATGGTGGCTTAGTGGTTAGGACTGGGAAGCTTGTTTCAAATCCAGTTTGTTTTGCTCCCCATTTAATCCATGGAGAACACACAAACTGCAGCCTAGTGTTGCTCTTGATCAGATTTGAATCAAAGGCCTCACTGTTCTAAGACACCAGCTACAACCACTGAAGCCACTGCACTGCTCAACAAGAGACCGCTAGGAGGTGAGCAATGACATGATCCAGCAAGGGAAGGAGGCATAAAGTTTGTTAAGATATTCCTATCACCCCCATAGTGGTTTCAAAAACGTTGGTGGAGGCCAACAAATAGTAATTTTGCATTCAAACTCCATAGAGCTATAGCCCGTGCTCTCCCACATCCACCCTTTCTCAGATTTAAACCAATGACTTCAACACTCTAAGATGGCAGCATGGTGGCTCAGTGGTGAGCGCTGCTAACATAAACCACTAGGAGGTGAGCAATGACACGATCCAGTTTGTTAGGATATTCCTATCACCCCCATTGTGGTTTCAAAAACGATGGTGGAGGCCAACAAATAGTATTTTTGACAATTAAAAAGCTAAGTCCAATACACTTCTCTTTCCCACACCCATTATCACCACCCGCATTCAAACTCCATAGAGATATAGCACTTGCTCTTCTACAACCACCCTTTCTCAGATTTGAACCAATGACTGCACCACTGTAAGATGGCAGCATGGTGGCTCAGTGGTGAGCGTTGCTAACATAAACCACTAGGAGGTGAATGATGCACTTTATATAGGGGATATGCGACTGCACTGTGTATAGGGAGTATATGATTGCACTATATATATATGGGGTATTCAACTGCACTGTATGTAGGGGAAATGTGACTGCACTGTATGTAGGGGGCATGTGACTGCACTGTATATAGGGTGTATGTGACTGCACTGTATATAGGGTGTATGTGACTGCACTGTATATAGGGTGTGTGTGACTGCACTGTATATAGGGAGTATGTGACTGCACTGTATATAGGGTGTAAGTGACTGCACTGTATATAGGGTTATGTGACTGCACTGTATGTAGGGTGTAAGTGACTGCACTGTATATAGGGTGTATGTGACTGCACTGTATATAGGGTGTGTGTGACTGCACTGTATATAGGGAGTATGTGACTGCACTGTATATAGGGTGTGTGTGACTGCACTGTATATAGGGGGTATGGGACTGCACTGTATATAGGGTGTGTGTGACCACTGTATATAGGGGGTATGTGATTGCATTGTATATAGAGGGTATGTGACTGCACTGTATATAGTGGGTATGTGACTGCACTGTATATAAGGTGTATGTCCCTGCACTGTGTATAGGGGATATGTCCCTGCACTGTATATAGGGTCTATGTGACTGCACTGTATGTAGGGGGCATGTGACTGCACTGTATATAGGGGGTATGTGACTGCACTGTATATAGGGGGCATGTGACTGCACTGTATATAGGGGGCAGGTGACTGCACTGTATATGGAGATATGTGACTGCACTGTATATAGGGTATATGTTACTGCACTGTATATAGGGTGTATGTGACTGCACTGTATATAGGGTCTATGTGACTGCACTGTATATGGGGGTATGTGACTGCACTGTATATAGGGGCTATGTGACTGCACTATATATGGAGGTATGTGGCTGCACTGTATATAGGGTGTATGAGACTGCACTGTATATATGGTGTATGTGATTTCACTGTATATATATGGGGTATGTGACTGCACTGTATATAGGGTGTATGTGACTGCACTGTATATAGGGTGTATGTGACTGCACTGTATATAGGGGGTATGTGACTGCACTGTATATAGGGGGTATGTGACTGCACTGTATGTAGGGTGTAAGTGACTGCACTGTATATAGGGTTATGTGACTGCACTGTATGTAGGGTGTAAGTGACTGCACTGTATATAGGGTGTGTGTGACTGCACTGTATATAGGGTGTGTGTGACTGCACTGTATATAAGGTGTGTGTGACTGCACTGTATATAGGGGGTATGGGACTGCACTGTATGTAGGGGTATGTGATTGCATTGTATATAGAGGATATGTGACTGCAATGTATATAGGGTTATGTGACTGCAATGTATATAGGGTTATGTGACTGCACTGTATATAGGGCTATCTGACTGCACTGTATATAGGGCTATCTGACTGCACTGTATATAGGGTTATGTGACTGCACTGTATATAGGGTTATGTGACTGCACTGTATATAGGGTATATGTGACTGCACTGTATATAGGGTGTATGTTACTGCACTGTATATAGGGGCTATGTGACTGCACTGTATATAGGGGTATGTGACTGCACTGTATATAGGGAGTATGTGACTGCACTGTATATAGGGTGTATGTGACTGCACTGTATATAGTGTGTATGTGTCTGCACTGTATATAGGGTGTATGTGTCTGCACTGTATATAGGGTGTATGTGTCTGCACTGTATATAGGGAGTATGTGTCTGCACTGTATATAGGGTGTATGTGACTGCACTGTATATAGGGGGTATGTGACTGCACTGTATACAGGGGTATGTGACTGCACTGTATATAAGGTGTGTGTGACTGCACTGTATATAGGGTGTGTGTGACTGCACTGTATATAGGGTGTGTGACTGCACTGTATATAGGGTGTGTGTGACTGCACTGTATATAGGGTGTGTGTGACTGCACTGTATATAGGGAGTATGTGATTGCATTGTATATAGAGGGTATGTGACTGCACTGTATATAGGGTGTACATGCCTGCACTGTATATAAGGTGTATGTCCCTGCACTGTATATAGGGTGTATGTGTCTGCACTGTATATAGGGAGTATGTGACTGCACTGTATATAGGGTGTATGGGACTGCACTGTATATAGGGTGTATGGGACTGCACTGTATACAGGGGTATGTGACTGCACTGTATATAGGGGGCATGTGATTTCACTGTATATAGGGTGTATGTTACTGCACTGTATATAGGGTGTATGTGACTGCACTGTATGTAGGGTGTAAGTGACTGCACTGTATATAGGGGTATGTGACTGCACTGTATATAGGGGGTATGTGACTGCACTGTATATAGGGGTATGTGATTGCACTGTATATAGGGTGTATGTGTCTGCACTGTATATAGGGGTATGTGACTGCACTGTATATAGGGTGTATGTGACTGCACTGTATATAGGGAGTATGTTACTGCACTGTATATAGGGGATATGCGACTGCACTGTATATAGGGGTATGTGACTGCACTGTATATAGGGAGTATGTGACTGCACTGTATATAGGGAGTATGTGACTGCACTGTATATAGGGTGTATGTGACTGCACTGTATATAGGGGTATGTGACTGCACTGTATATAGGGAGTATGTGACTGCACTGTATACAGGGGTATGTGACTGCAGTGTATATAGGGTGTATGGGACTGCACTGTATAAAGGGGTATGTGACTGCACTGTATATAGGGGTATGTGACTGCACTGTATATAGTGTGTATGTGACTGCACTGTATATAGGGGTATGTGACTGAACTGTATATAGGGTTATGTGACTGCACTGTATATAGTGTGTATGTGACTGCACTGTATATAGGGGGTATGTGACTGCACTGTATATAGTGTGTATGTGACTGCACTGTATATAGGGGTATGTGACTGAACTGTATATAGGGGTATGTGACTGCACTGTATATAGGGTTATGTGACTGCACTGTATTTAGGGGGTATGTGTCTGCACTGTATATAGGGGTATGTAACTGCACTGTATATAGGGGGCATGTGACTGCACTGTATATAGAGGGTATGTGTCTGCACTGTATATAGGGGGGTATGTGACTGCACTGTATATAGAGGGTATGTGTCTGCACTGTACATAGGGGGTATGTGACTGCACTGTATATAGGGGGGTATGTGACTGCACTGTATATAGAGGGTATGTGTCTGCACTGTATATAGGGGTATGTGACTGCACTGTATATAGGGGTATGTGACTGCACTGTATATAGGGTGTATGTGACTGCACTGTATATAGGGGGTATGTGACTGCACTGTACATAGGGGGTATGTGACTGCACTGTATATAGGGGGTATGTGACTGCACTGTATATAGGGGTATGTAACTGCACAGTATATACACCGCTGCAGCGATGATGTGTCGCATTGATACTGGACCAAGATTTTTTCTTTTTTTTAAAATAAAACTTTTTATAAAAAAATTTTTTTCCCTTTTTTTCCTTTTCGTTGTCGTCCTAGGTGACTATAAGTGGCAATCATTAGATTGGCAGTTGTGTTCTGTGCTGGGTACATATCCATCACAGAACAGATCATTTTCTATATAGAGTGCAGTGCTGCCACCTGCAGGCCTATATTGGTATACACCAGTGATGGGTGTAGGAACCTGCTTGAGGCTCAGAGCCATCACTGGGATATTATAGCTTCCCCGATCTTAGCTGGAGAACGCTGTCACAGGTGCCGGAGCACACGGCTCCCACGTCTGCACTGCTCAGATGCCATGGTCCCTCAACTCTACAATCCTGATGCTATCCCCGTGAAATTAACTATGTATTACAGGAAACTGTTGATCACATCCTTTGGGCAGAAGGTCAAAGAAGAACTCCAACAGGAGAACACAAATTCTTCTGCCAATACCTCAACCACCTACCGTCAGTAAGGCACTATTACAATAATAAACCATCACCATGGAACCTAACAGCCAGTGATAGGTCCTCAGCACCTTCTCTTTCCATGGCAGGCAGGTCCGAAATTCTTCATCAAGACTCCTACTCAATGCGGATCTCCACAAGAGCATGAGAATCATATCTTGTCATCATCACCGCTGCTTCTTACTAAGTGTTTGCACCGGACACAGAAGTCTTTATTATTAGGTTATGGACAAAGGTGAAAAGAACAACTTTAAGGCTGTGGGGGCCTCACCCTGCTGACCTATGGTGGCTGGCCACATGAATTTGCAGGTCAGTGGAGGTCTAATTCATGCAGCCTATTTGATGTAGCCCAAAGAACAATTATTTAGTAGTAAGTGGCTATGCTGCAGATGGGTGTAATGAACCTTGTGTCCCCCCGTCCCCCCGCCGCACTGATTCGGTGGGATGGGTAGGTTCAGGGCTAAGTCACATCAGGCCAATCAAAACCTAAAGCATTCTATTAAAGAAAGCTTTCAGGGGCCTCTATTTCTGTCCCCATCCACATATCGTACCATCATCTACTGCTGCTATAACCATGGGCAGGAGGTTCTTAGTTTACATTGTTATCAAAATGTATAAGCCCACTTGCCACGTCAAGGCGACCTCCTTCAAGTGGGTTCCTACACTAACACTAATGACTATTAATATTTATTATATACTATTAGAAATATTAGTATCTTGCCCCTTATTATACTGCTGCTATCCCTGCTGTATTATCTTCTGACTATTATATTATTACTAATATTTCTAATAGTATTTGACTAGATCCCTATCCTAAAAGTGTTGATCCAGAAGAAGGCGAAAACCCCTGGACACATTCAGCCAATTCCTGTCACAGGGGAAAAATTCCTTCTCGACCCCGGGAAAAGGCGATCAGTCCTAGAACCCTGGATCAAGCCCCCTGATCCCTATCCCTAAATTAGGTCCCTATCCCTAAAACTGTTGATCCAGAAGAAGGCGAAAACCCCTGGACACAGTCAGCCAATTGGTGTCACAGGGGAAAAATTCCTTCTCGACCCCGGGAAAAGGCGATCAGTCCTAGAACCCTGGATCAAGCCCCCTGATCCCTATCCCTAAATTAGGTCCCTATCCTAAAAGTGTTGATCCAGAAGAAGGCGAAAACCCCTGGACACAGTCAGCCAATTGGTGTCACAGGGGAAAATTCCTCTCGACCCCGGGAAAAGGCGATCAGTCCTAGAACCCTGGATCAAGCCCCCTGATCCCTATCCCTAAATTTGGTCCCTGTCCCTAAAACTGTTGATCCAGAAGAAGGCGAAAACCCCTGGACACATTCAGCCAATTGGTGTCACAGGGGAAAAATTCCTTCTCGACCCCGGGAAAAGGCGATCAGTCCTAGAACCCTGGATCAAGCCCCCTGATTCCTATCCCTAAATTTGGTCCCTATCCTAAAACTGTTGATCCAGAAGAAGGCGAAAACCCCTGGACACAGTCAGCCAATTCGTGTCACAGGGGAAAAATTCCTTCTCGACCCCGGGAAAAGGCGATCAGTCCTAGAACCCTGGATCAAGCCCCCTGATTCGTATACCTAAATTAAGTCCCTATCCCTAAAACTGTTGATCCAGAAGAAGGCGAAAACCCCTGGACACATTCAGCCAATTAGTGTCACAGGGGAAAAATTCCTTCTCGACCCCGGGAAAAGGCGATCAGTCCTAGAACCCTGGATCAAGCCCCCTGATCCCTATCCCTAAATTAGGTCCCTATCCCTAAAACTGTTGATCCAGAAGAAGGCGAAAACCCCTGGACACATTCAGCCAATTCGTGTCACAGGGGAAAAATTCCTTCTCGACCCCGGGAAAAGGCGATCAGTCCTAGAACCCTGGATCAAACCCCCTGGCCTTATTTCTAAGTTTTCTAATTACATCTATTATGTTATGTAGTTTTACTATGTGTGTGTGTATTTATATGTATGTATGATTTTTTTTTTTTGATTTGGTTGCTGCTGGTGGTCTTACAGCTCCTTACCATCCATCCCCGGCAGAAGGGTTTGAAGAGGATGGTCCAGCGTTGGTATTCATGTACTGGAAGGTGGTTGGCTGGCGGATCTTCGGTCTTCTTCCGGCCTGATGCTGAACTCTTCTCAGGTTCTTCACATCCAGTTTCACCATCCTCTCTTCTATTTTCTGCTGCTTGGCGGTCTTCCTCTCAGCTGTCTCATCGTGAAGCTCCGGGATGTCTCTGCCTCCTCTCGCTCTCTCTTGATCTTCTCCACCGTCAGGTCTTCCAACAGGCGGCTTGCCATCATCAGTGCCGGCTCTGGATCTTCTTCCTCCACTGGAAACGGCAAGTACTTCCTCTGAGCTTCGCGGTTGGTCGGCATGAGGCGCTAAGAACAGATAGTCACTCGTCTATGAGACGTTCCTATAAAACCTTCACATCTATAGACAGAACATGGAGGAATCTGTTAGAAGGACAATGTGACAGGCAGTAGCATTACTCACCTCCATCTTGAAGATTGGAGACGGGAGGAATCTCATGCAGTAGATGAGGCGTTGTTCGTTCATCTCCTCCACGGTGCGGGGATAAGCTGCAGGGAGAACACAACCAGATCATGAGTTTACTTCACATCAGTCTAAACCTAGAGATCAGATCAAGTTTTCATAGCCGAGTCTTATTCCCAAAAATACTGACCTGAGAAGGGTGCCAGGCCATAGATGCACTGCTGGAGGCAGTAGATGTCCTAAAGAGAAGAGAATACAGTAAGTGACCACTTACCACTCCTCATGGATGATAGGACAAGGGGTCAGTATACAATGAAGCCACTTACCCCCAGAGAAGTGCGGCCTGCTCCAATTCTGTATTCGTCCAGAATTGGAGAAATCTTAGCGCGATCTGTTAACCCATAAAAGAGACTTAGTCACAGATCTGATAAAGACAGTGAATGTCCTCCCAGGTGTAGGACCCTCCGTGATCACACACTCATGGCCGGTCCTAGGGGTGATAATATGGAAGTCCTGGAGGACCATTTATAACTTCTTCATGTATCTTTATACCAGTCAGTCAGAGATCAGCTTTCCTCATACAGAGCTCCAAATCCCCTGCAGAACCATAGAATACAATGATAAATTGTAGCTGCCTGCGGCCACCACTAGGGGGAGCAGAGGAGCGTACTGTACAGACAGTAATCAGGCCTGAGCTCCCTCTAGTGGTGTCTGCAGGCAGAGCTAATGTTACCATTTATATCAGTGCAGAGGATTTGGAGCTTTGTATCAGTAAAACAGAACTCTGATCACTATAAAAAGAAGAAATGAATCAACATAAAAAAATGTCCTGATGATAAAAGGCGGACATTCGCGTTACATATAGGAGGATAATAATCACATGTGATCATGCAGTATATATATAGTGCGGTATTTACTGGGTATTTGTAGTGTCCCCTATAGCAGAAGGGCCCATATACATAATACCGCACATAACACAGAGGGGAGATTTATCACAACTGATATGAAGGAAAACTGGCTCAGTTACCCATAGCAACCAATCAGATCGTTCCTTTAATTTTTCAAAGCAGCTCTGAAAAATGACAGGTGGAATCTGATTGGTTGCTATAGGCAACGGAGCCTTTTCTTCTTTGCACCAGTACTAATAAATCCCCCCCATAATGCAGACTGGATTTTACTGGTGCCGAATACAGGTGTATGACATAAAAGACTGTTTTCTAGCCCATAAATAAAGCAATACCCCAAAATGTGAGATAAATTGCCTCAACAACACCATACACATACCCCAATTAATAATAATATCAGTATGGTGCCCTCAATAAACAATACTGGCAGAAGAGTCCCTATATAGACACACCTAGCACAGTATTTCCCTTCATAACATTAAATTAACTGGGGGAAAAAATCCAGTTTCCTGCACCAGCCACTAGGGGAGCTCACTACACCTATCAGTATACAGGTAATATTGGGGCAGTACACGTATACAGCTAGCTCCCCTAGTGGGATGAAGGATAAAGACCTCAGCAGATCCCTAATCCTGTGAGTGAAGCATCATGGGAGAGGAGATAAGCGTCACGTATGTCAGATGAGGGGTGTGAGATCTCACCGGCGTCCATTTTCTTCTCTCGTCTTCCTGTAACGGTCTGAGGGCCACTGACCGTTGGTTTCCTTTCAAGTTCAAATCCAGCGATCCCATTGGCTCCTGAGCAGGGCGGAAATTTAAAGGGACAGGACGCTGTTATCTCCCTGCAGTGCATGTCCTGTATGTGAGATATCATGAAGCTGTGGAGATAATCTGCGCGGATCGGCTACTATCACCCCTCATATCTCCCCCAGGGGGCGTAATATCTGAGCATTGTTATATCTGACATGTTATTACATTACTAATGTGCTATGAAGAAATTATTGTAAAATCACAGGCTTTTAATTAAAACATCTTTATAACCCCTCGCTGACCAGGTGATTTTGAGTCTCTCTGATTATATACTGAGGTTTTCATCTTTCTGGGGTCTAATACAGGATGTAACTCAGGATCAGTAATGTATGTACATAGTGACTCCACCAGCAGAATAGTGAGTGCAGCTCTGGAGTATAATACAGGATGTAACTCAGGATCAGTACAGGATAAGTAATGTATGTACACAGTGATTCCACCAGCAGAATAGTGAGCGCAGCTCTGGAGTATAATACAGGATGTAACTCAGGATCAGTACAGGATAAGTAATGTACGTACACAGTGACTGCACCAGCAGAATAGTGAGTGCAGCTCTGGAGTATAATACAGGATGTAACTCAGGATCAGTACAGGATTAGTAATGTATGTACACAGTGACTGCACCAGCAGAATAGTGAGTGCAGCTCTGGTGTATAATACAGGATATAACTCAGGATCAGTACAGGATAAGTAATGCATGTACATAGTGACTCCACCAGCAGAATAGTGAGTACAGCTCTGGAGTATAATACAGGATGTAACTCAGGATCAGTACAGGATAAGTAATGTAATGTATGTACACAGTGACTGCACCAGCAGAATAGTGAATGCAGCTCTGGAGTATAATACAGGATGTAACTCAGGATCAGTACAGGATAAGTAATGTATGTACACAGTGACTGCACCAGCAGAATAGTGAGTGCAGCTCTGGAGTATAATACAGGATGTAACTCAGGATCAGTACAGGATAAGTAATGTATGTACACAGTGACTGCACCAGCAGAATAGTGAGTGCAGCTCTGGAGTATAATGCAGGATGTAACTCAGGATCAGTACAGGATAAGTAATGTATGTACACAGTGACTGCACCAGCAGAATAGTAATTGCAGCTCTGGAGTATAATACAGGAGGTAACTCAGGATCAGTACAGGATAAATAATGTATGTACATAGTGACTCCACCAGCAGAATAGTGAGTGCAGCTCTGGAGTATAATACAGGATGTAACTCAGGATCAGTACAGGATAAGTAATGTATGTACACAGTGACTGCACCAGCAGAATAGTGAGTGCAGCTCTGGAGTATAATACAGGATATAACTCAGGATCAGTACAGGATAAGTAATGTATGTACACAGTGACTCCACCAGCAGAATAGTGAGTGCAGCCCTGGAGTATAATACAGGATGTAACTCAGGATCAGTACAGGATAAGTAATGTATGTACACAGTGACTCCACCAGCAGAATAGTGAGTGCAGCTCTGGAGTATAATACAGGATATAACTCAGGATCAGTACAGGATAAATAATGTATGTACACAGTGACTGCACCAGCAGAACAGTGAGTACAGCTCTGGAGTATAATACAGGATGTAACTCAGGATCAGTACAGGATAAGTAATGTATATACACAGTGACTCCACCAGCAGAATAGTGAGTACAGCTCTGGAGTATAATACAGGATGTAACTCAGGATCAGTACAGGAAGTAATGTATGTACACAGTGACTGCACCAGCAGAATAGTGAGTGCAGCTCTGGAGTATAATACAGGATGTAACCCAGGATCAGTACAGGATAAGTAATGTATGTACACAGTGACTGCACCAGCAGAATAGTGAGTGCAGCTCTGGAGTATAATACAGGATATAACTCAGGATCAGTACAGGATAAGTAATGTGTGTACACAGTGACTGCACCAGCAGAATAGTGAGTGCAGCTCTGGAGTATAATACAGGATGTAACTCAGGATCAGTACAGGATAAGTAATGTATGTACACAGTGACTGCACCAGCAGAATAGTGAGTGCAGCTCTGGAGTATAATACAGGATGTAACACACGATCAGTACAGGATAAGTAATGTAATGTACACAGTGACTCCACCAGCAGAATAGTGAGTGCAGCTCTGGAGTATAATACAGGATGTAACTCAGGATCAGTACAGGATAAGTAATGTAATGTATGTACACAGTGACTGCACCAGCAGAATAGTGAGTGCAGCTCTGGAGTATAATACAGGATGTAATTCCCTTCCCGTGAACTTTCCATACCCTCGTCACTTCCGGTTGTGACCATCCGCACTGGAAGTGACGTTTGCAGGTTTGGAAGGAGGTTTGTCACGCTGCTCGCCACCAGAGTGGCTGAGAAGGAGGTGAGTCAGCGCATGCGCCGAGGGCAGGGAAACATTACGGCCAGTGCGCAAGCGCGCCCATCTGCGCTGGTTCCTGGTTTAGCTCTTGCTGTGCGGGTAGGGAAAAATTACAGGCCAGTGCGCAAGCGCGAATACAACATGGCGCTGTCCAAGGTAAAGGTGGATAACGAGACAAGGGGAGGGCTGGTGCGAGGGAAACATAGGCTGCTTGTAGCCTGGGGCATCTGTCCCTTTATACCGCACTTGCGCACTGTCCCGTAATTTTTCCCTACCCTTGGCGCATTCACAGCAACTCCGTCATTTTGCGCCTGCGAGACACACCTCCTTAGCCATTCTGGTGGCGAGCGGCGTGACACACCTGCAAACGTCACTTCCGGTTGAGGGTATGGAAAGTTCACGGGTAGGGAAAAATAACGGAACACCGGCACTGACGTGCGCAATAGAGCAAATTTGGCGTCCCTCATGGCCACATGCTATTTGCCACTCCTCCCTCCATTACTGACGGTCTTTTACCCCTATATAAGGTATGACTTGATGTATTAAATGTATATCTGTTATTTATTGTGCTGCTCCTGATGAAGGGACCCTGTATAGACCCGAAACGCGTTGAGCCGGATTTACTTTTTTTTAAAAAGAACCTGACAAGAAGCCCAACGCTGCCTTCATCTTCTAATACTCTACAGGCGATCCAGGCTGGGGCGTCACTAGGGTCACCCTGTGTCTTCAGTTTATCCGGGTCACCACCCCCCTTGTGAATTAAGTCACAATATTCATTTTTACTTTAAACACGTTTTTATTTTATACGTCCACCTACCTCTCCACCATAGGTCCTAGCTATTACTAGAGACACCAGTAGGTTGGGGTGTCATTTGATTAGACCCCTGTGGATCTTATTTTAGAGGTATCTATTCGGCACCATGAAGTGGGTAGACGTTTGGATGTTCGCGATGGGTCTGCTATCTTGACCCTTCACTTCCAACTGTCTTTTCCTTTCAAGTTTCTCATCACACGCCGATTTTTATCCGCATGGCCACTACCCACAGGCTGCCTTTTCCACAATAACCTCTTGGCCTCTACTCTCTTTTTCATTCACTCCATCCACTGGCGCCTCCCGTTTGGTTCCGATCCATTGGATCTCCATCCACATGATCTGACTAAACCTCAATTTTTTTCATTTTGCCACATATCACTGCGCATGCGCCGGCCATTTCCATTGTGCGTGCGTGCGTCTGGCGATTCTGGTCCTCAGCGTCAGGCAGTGATCACATGATTAGGAGCACACTGGGGGCTACTGGAAGGTAATGATGTCGGCTTTATATGTGTTTTGGAGGTGACAGCCTCAGGTTCCCTTTAAGGACCCGTGACATACATGTACGTCATATCTGGACGTGACTTAAAGACCAATAACGTACATGTACGTCACAAGTCCGCAGGGCGTGGGGGAATCGGGGGACCATGGCTGCTCTTACCGGGTAAAGGCAGCATAGTGCAGCACCGCCCCCCTGCGATTGGCCGATCAATGAAGACTGGCACATAGCAGCGCCGGAAGCTGTAAAGCCACGGTCAGGGGGTTAGTTTTTGATATATATACATTTCAGTTAGGCCTGATGCACACGACCGTTGTTTGATTCCGTGTCCGTTGAGACGGTTTTCGTGCTTTTCTGCGAACCCATGGTTTTTAATGGGTCCGTGGAAAACTCGTCAAATGCACCGTTTGTCCTCCGCGTCCGTGATTACTGTCCATCAAAAAAATATAACTGGGGCAGTTCAAGTCAATGGGACAGTGAAAAAATGCAGAGGCACATCCGACTGTCATCCGCGTCCGTGACCTGCATATATATTCGATTATCCCGGGTGAAGATATTAAAATTGCACTTTTTTTTTTCCTTCCTTTTTTTCTGTCGGGCAACGGAAACACAACGGAACCAAAAACGGATCACGGAACAATGGAACCCCATTTTGCGTACCGCTAAAGACGACTGTCGTGTGCATGAGGCCTTAGTGTCAGTTTAGAATTTTACATGAACGCACCATCTGTGTACGTGCACAGCTATTACACATTACACACGTCACACCCCAATAAAATAAAAATGGCCGGTCCGTCCCAACGAGTGTACGCAGCTAGACCCCTAGGTCGGACCCCAGTAGATGCAGCAGAGATGATGAAGTTTTGGGGACTCCTGCTGCATATGGGCGTTGTAAAGAAGCCAAACGTTATGCAATATTGGAGTTCGGACATTTTCTACCCGGCTCCAATTTACAGTCAGACCGTGAGCCGAAAGCGATTTGAGTCAATTCGGAAATTTCTACACTACAATGACAATGCACAGTGCCCACCCCAAAACGACCCGACATCTGACCGTCTGTTCAAGGATAGCCCTGTCCTCGACCACTTGAACACCAGGATTGCCGAGGTGTATAATTACAAACTCTGTGAGAGTAGCTCCGTGTACACCTACAAGTTCCGCATTTACGAAGAGAAAGAATCCAGGATAGAACCCCCAGAATGCCCCCCCCCCCATCCGAGGAGCTAGTAGGAAGATCATGTGGGACTTACTGCACCCACTGCTGGATAAGGGTCCATTCACACGTCCGTGTGAGTTTTGCGGATTGGCAAAACACGGACACCGGAAATGTGCGTTCCGCAATTCGCAGGCACTCAAATAGAAAATGCCTTTTCTGGTCCGCAATTGCGAGCAAGAATAGGACGTGTTCTATATTATTCGGGAGCCGGAAATGCTTATACGGACAGCACATACTGTCCACATCCCTTCCAGCCCCATTGAAAATTTTGCAGAACGGATCCGGACCCACTCATACGGACCTGTGAATGGACCCTAAGGGTTACCACCTCTATGCGGATAACTATTATACCAGCATACCCCTATTCATGTCCCTAACTGACAGAGGTACTGTGGCTTGCCGCACAGTGCGCAAAAATCAGAGAGGCCGCCCTAGATCCCTGGTAGGGCAACCACTGAGAATGGGGGTAAGTAGGGCTCTCCTCCGTGAGAACATGCTGGTGGTTAAGGAGAAGAGGGTCGTCCTTGTACTGACCGCCATTCACACCAACGCCAGCTCCCCTGCTCCTGTACAAGGTACCACAAGGGGTCGTACCAGGTCAAGTCAAGGAAGGGACGGACCCAGAAAAGGGGGATAAGGAGAGACACCATTTAGGCCTCTTTCACATGGGCGTGTTTTCCATGTGGATGCAATGCGTGAGGTGAACGCACAGCACCCGCGCTGAATCCGGACCCATTTATTTCAATGGGGCTGTGTACACGAGCGGTGATCTTCATGCGTCAATTCGCTATTGTTACCACCCCAAAAAAAAATGAAGAAAAAAGAACCAAAAATTCACAGTGCCCAAAATGGTATTAACAAAGGCTACAGATCATCCCGAAAAATAAAGAGCCCTGTAAATAAAAATTATGGTGGGGGCAAAACATAACCATGAGAAAAAAATGAATTGTACTGTCAGAATAATGAGCACAAATCAGTATGAACTCTGTAAAAAAAAAAAAACTGGTAGGTGCTGGGTTTTGTTTCCAATTCCGCCCCATTTGGAACTTTTCCCAGCTCCCGACTACATTCTATGCAATATTAAGGGGTTCCATCAGAAAAGACAAAGTGCTTCTACAAAAAAAATAAACCCTCAAACATCTGTGAACGGAAAAATAGAAACACAAATCCACAGCATCAAAACAATTTTTATTTTCCAACACAACTCCAATCAGTTTCATGGTAAACCCCTGCCATTTGCAGCACAGCCACCTCGGCCTGCTCCTCCACACCCTCAGAACTCCACCATCTACCCCCTGATCACTACCAGCTGAGGCCTTTTATACCGGAGGGTCTCCCACAATCCTCTGCAGTTTCCTCTATAAAAGCCCAGACTTCCTGCTGGACCGTCCTCTTATGTGGTCAGAGCAGACACCCTCTGCTGCAGCCAGGGCAGGTAAGTAGCACACGGTTGTTACTTTGGCTTTGATATCCTGGTTCAGAAGGAAAACCATGAGGAGGGGGAAGCAGAGCATTAGGTGGGCAGCCTGAGAAGGAAGAGATAAGAGGCACATTCACAGGGGTTTTATCAGAACTTGTATCATAACTAAGATTAGAGCTGCTGCTTATCACACGGATCTCCCCATAGGGGTCTTCTACTACAGGGAGCATTATACCACATGGGAGCCTATGGGTCCTATAATACTATAGGAGATTACAGGGGTGTGTTATATGGGGGGTTACATGGTAGACTGCATACTATAAGGAGACTACAGGGGTGTGGTGTTATATGGGGGGGTTACATGGTAGACTGCATACTATAAGGGGACTACAGGGGTGTGGTGTTATATGGGGGGTTACATGGTAGACTGCATACTATAAGGAGACTACAGGGGTGTGGTGTTATATGGGGGTTACATGGTAGACTGCATACTATAAGGAGACTACAGGGGTGTGGTGTTATATGGGGGGTTACATGGTAGAAGACTGCATACTATAAGGAGACTACAGGGGTGTGGTGTTATATGGGGGTTACATGGTAGAAGACTGCATACTATAAGGAGACTACAGGGGTGTGGTGTTATATGGGGGTTACATGGTAGACTGCATACTATAAGGAGACTACAGGGGTGTGGTGTTATATGGGGGTTACATGGTAGAAGACTGCATACTATAAGGAGACTACAGGGGTGTGGTGTTATATGGGGGTTACATGGTAGAAGACTGCATACTATAAGGAGACTACAGGGGTGTGGTGTTATATGGGGGTTACATGGTAGAAGACTGCATACTATAAGGAGACTACAGGGGTGTGGTGTTATATGGGGGTTACATGGTAGAAGACTGCATACTATAAGGAGACTACAGGGGTGTGGTGTTATATGGGGGTTACATGGTAGAAGACTGCATACTATAAGGAGACTACAGGGGTGTGGTGTTATATGGGGGTTACATGGTAGAAGACTGCATACTATAAGGAGACTACAGGGGTGTGGTGTTATATGGGGGTTACATGGTAGAGACTGCATACTATAAGGAGACTACAGGGGTGTGGTGTTATATGGGGGTTACATGGTAGAAGACTGCATACTATAAGGAGACTACAGGGGTGTGGTGTTATATGGGGGTTACATGGTAGAAGACTGCATACTATAGGAGACTACAGGGGTGTGGTGTTATATGGGGGTTACATGGTAGAAGACTGCATACTATAAGGAGACTACAGGGGTGTGGTGTTATATGGGGGGTTACATGGTAGAAGACTGCATACTATAAGGAGACTACAGGGGTGTGGTGTTATATGGGGGTTACATGGTAGAACTGCATACTATAAGGAGACTACAGGGGTGTGGTGTTATATGGGGGTTACATGGTAGACTGCATACTATAAGGAGACTACAGGGGTGTGGTGTTATATGGGGGTTACATGGTAGAAGACTGCATACTATAAGGAGACTACAGGGGTGTGGTGTTATATGGGGGTTACATGGTAGAAGACTGCATACTATAAGGAGACTACAGGGGTGTGGTGTTATATGGGGGTTACATGGTAGAAGACTGCATACTATAAGGAGACTACAGGGGTGTGGTGTTATATGGGGGTTACATGGTAGAAGACTGCATACTATAAAGGAGACTACAGGGGTGTGGTGTTATATGGGGGTTACATGGTAGAAGACTGCATACTATAAGGAGACTACAGGGGTGTGGTGTTATATGGGGGTTACATGGTAGAAGACTGCATACTATAAGGAGACTACAGGGGTGTGGTGTTATATGGGGGTTACATGGTAGAAGACTGCATACTATAAGGAGACTACAGGGGTGTGGTGTTATATGGGGGTTACATGGTAGAAGACTGCATACTATAAGGAGACTACAGGGGTGTGGTGTTATATGGGGGTTACATGGTAGAAGACTGCATACTATAAGGAGACTACAGGGGTGTGGTGTTATATGGGGGTTACATGGTAGAAGACTGCATACTATAAGGAGACTACAGGGGTGTGGTGTTATATGGGGGTTACATGGTAAGACTGCATACTATAAGGAGACTACAGGGGTGTGGTGTTATATGGGGGTTACATGGTAGAAGCTGCATACTATAAGGAGACTACAGGGTGTGGTGTTATATGGGGGTTACATGGTAGAAGACTGCATACTATAAGGAGACTACAGGGGTGTGGTGTTATATGGGGGTTACATGGTAGAAGACTGCATACTATAAGGAGACTACAGGGGTGTGGTGTTATATGGGGGGTTACATGGTAGAAGACTGCATACTATAAGGAGACTACAGGGGTGTGGTGTTATATGGGGGTTACATGGTAGAAGACTGCATACTATAAGGAGACTACAGGGGTGTGGTGTTATATGGGGGTTACATGGTAGAAGACTGCATACTATAAGGAGACTACAGGGGTGTGGTGTTATATGGGGGGTTACATGGTAGAAGACTGCATACTATAAGGAGACTACAGGGGTGTGGTGTTATATGGGGGTTACATGGTGAAGACTGCATACTATAAGGAGACTACAGGGGTGTGGTGTTATATGGGGGTTACATGGTAGAAGACTGCATACTATAAGGAGACTACAGGGGTGTGGTGTTATATGGGGGTTACATGGTAGAAGACTGCATACTATAAGGAGACTACAGGGGTGTGGTGTTATATGGGGGTTACATGGTAGAAGACTGCATACTATAAGGAGACTACAGGGGTGTGGTGTTATATGGGGGGTTACATGGTAGAAGACTGCATACTATAAGGAGACTACAGGGGTGTGGTGTTATATGGGGGTTACATGGTAGAAGACTGCATACTATAAGGAGACTACAGGGGTGTGGTGTTATATGGGGGTTACATGGTAGAAGACTGCATACTATAAGGAGACTACAGGGGTGTGGTGTTATATGGGGGGTTACATGGTAGAAGACTGCATACTATAAGGAGACTACAGGGGTGTGGTGTTATATGGGGGTTACATGGTAGAAGACTGCATACTATAAGGAGACTACAGGGGTGTGGTGTTATATGGGGGTTACATGGTAGAAGACTGCATACTATAAGGAGACTACAGGGGTGTGGTGTTATATGGGGGTTACATGGTAGAAGACTGCATACTATAAGGAGACTACAGGGTGTGGTGTTATATGGGGGTTACATGGTAGAAGACTGCATACTATAAGGAGACTACAGGGGTGTGGTGTTATATGGGGGTTACATGGTAGAAGACTGCATACTATAAGGAGACTACAGGGGTGTGGTGTTATATGGGGGTTACATGGTAGAAGACTGCATACTATAAGGAGACTACAGGGGTGTGGTGTTATATGGGGGTTACATGGTAGAAGACTGCATACTATAAGGAGACTACAGGGGTGTGGTGTTATATGGGGGTTACATGGTAGAAGACTGCATACTATAAGGAGACTACAGGGGTGTGGTGTTATATGGGGGTTACATGGTAGAAGACTGCATACTATAAGGAGACTACAGGGGTGTGGTGTTATATGGGGGTTACATGGTAGAAGACTGCATACTATAAGGAGACTACAGGGGTGTGGTGTTATATGGGGGTTACATGGTAGAAGACTGCATACTATAAGGAGACTACAGGGGTGTGGTGTTATATGGGGGTTACATGGTAGAGACTGCATACTATAAGGAGACTACAGGGGTGTGGTGTTATATGGGGGTTACATGGTAGAACTGCATACTATAAGGAGACTACAGGGGTGTGGTGTTATATGGGGGTTACATGGTAGAAGACTGCATACTATAAGGAGACTACAGGGGTGTGGTGTTATATGGGGGTTACATGGTAGAAGACTGCATACTATAAGGAGACTACAGGGGTGTGGTGTTATATGGGGGTTACATGGTAGAAGACTGCATACTATAAGGAGACTACAGGGGTGTGGTGTTATATGGGGGTTACATGGTAGAAGACTGCATACTATAGGAGACTACAGGGGTGTGGTGTTATATGGGGGGTTACATGGTAGAAGACTGCATACTATAAGGAGACTACAGGGGTGTGGTGTTATATGGGGGTTACATGGTAGAAGACTGCATACTATAAGGAGACTACAGGGGTGTGGTGTTATATGGGGGTTACATGGTAGAAGACTGCATACTATAAGGAGACTACAGGGGTGTGGTGTTATATGGGGGTTACATGGTAGAGCTGCATACTATAAGGAGACTACAGGGGTGTGGTGTTATATGGGGGTTACATGGTAGAAGACTGCATACTATAAGGAGACTACAGGGGTGTGGTGTTATATGGGGGTTACATGGTAGAAGACTGCATACTATAAGGAGACTACAGGGGTGTGGTGTTATATGGGGGTTACATGGTAGAAGACTGCATACTATAAGGAGACTACAGGGGTGTGGTGTTATATGGGGGTTACATGGTAGAAGACTGCATACTATAAGGAGACTACAGGGGTGTGGTGTTATATGGGGGTTACATGGTAGAAGACTGCATACTATAAGGAGACTACAGGGGTGTGGTGTTATATGGGGGTTACATGGTAGAAGACTGCATACTATAAGGAGACTACAGGGGTGTGGTGTTATATGGGGGTTACATGGTAGAAGACTGCATACTATAAGGAGACTACAGGGGTGTGGTGTTATATGGGGGTTACATGGTAGACTGCATACTATAAGGAGACTACAGGGGTGTGGTGTTATATGGGGGTTACATGGTAGAAGACTGCATACTATAAGGAGACTACAGGGGTGTGGTGTTATATGGGGGTTACATGGTAGAAGACTGCATACTATAAGGAGACTACAGGGGTGTGGTGTTATATGGGGGTTACATGGTAGAAGACTGCATACTATAAGGAGACTACAGGGGTGTGGTGTTATATGGGGGTTACATGGTAGAGCTGCATACTATAGGAGACTACAGGGGTGTGGTGTTATATGGGGGTTACATGGTAGAAGACTGCATACTATAAGGAGACTACAGGGGTGTGGTGTTATATGGGGGTTACATGGTAGAAGACTGCATACTATAAGGAGACTACAGGGGTGTGGTGTTATATGGGGGTTACATGGTAGAAGACTGCATACTATAAGGAGACTACAGGGGTGTGGTGTTATATGGGGGTTACATGGTAGAAGACTGCATACTATAAGGAGACTACAGGGGTGTGGTGTTATATGGGGGTTACATGGTAGAAGACTGCATACTATAAGGAGACTACAGGGGTGTGGTGTTATATGGGGGTTACATGGTAGAAGACTGCATACTATAAGGAGACTACAGGGGTGTGGTGTTATATGGGGGTTACATGGTAGAAGACTGCATACTATAGGAGACTACAGGGGTGTGGTGTTATATGGGGGTTACATGGTAGAAGACTGCATACTATAAGGAGACTACAGGGGTGTGGTGTTATATGGGGGTTACATGGTAGAAGACTGCATACTATAAGGAGACTACAGGGGTGTGGTGTTATATGGGGGTTACATGGTAGAAGACTGCATACTATAAGGAGACTACAGGGGTGTGGTGTTATATGGGGGTTACATGGTAGAAGACTGCATACTATAAGGAGACTACAGGGGTGTGGTGTTATATGGGGGTTACATGGTAGAGACTGCATACTATAAGGAGACTACAGGGGTGTGGTGTTATATGGGGGTTACATGGTAGAAGACTGCATACTATAAGGAGACTACAGGGGTGTGGTGTTATATGGGGGTTACATGGTAGAAGACTGCATACTATAAGGAGACTACAGGGGTGTGGTGTTATATGGGGGTTACATGGTAGAAGACTGCATACTATAAGGAGACTACAGGGGTGTGGTGTTATATGGGGGTTACATGGTAGAAGACTGCATACTATAAGGAGACTACAGGGGTGTGGTGTTATATGGGGGTTACATGGTAGAAGACTGCATACTATAAGGAGACTACAGGGGTGTGGTGTTATATGGGGGTTACATGGTAGAAGACTGCATACTATAAGGAGACTACAGGGGTGTGGTGTTATATGGGGGTTACATGGTAGAAGACTGCATACTATAAGGAGACTACAGGGGTGTGGTGTTATATGGGGGTTACATGGTAGAAGACTGCATACTATAAGGAGACTACAGGGGTGTGGTGTTATATGGGGGTTACATGGTAGAAGACTGCATACTATAAGGAGACTACAGGGGTGTGGTGTTATATGGGGGTTACATGGTAGAAGACTGCATACTATAAGGAGACTACAGGGGTGTGGTGTTATATGGGGGTTACATGGTAGAAGACTGCATACTATAAGGAGACTACAGGGGTGTGGTGTTATATGGGGGTTACATGGTAGAAGACTGCATACTATAAGGAGACTACAGGGGTGTGGTGTTATATGGGGGTTACATGGTAGAAGACTGCATACTATAAGGAGACTACAGGGGTGTGGTGTTATATGGGGGGTTACATGGTAGAAGACTGCATACTATAAGGAGACTACAGGGGTGTGGTGTTATATGGGGGTTACATGGTAGAAGACTGCATACTATAAGGAGACTACAGGGGTGTGGTGTTATATGGGGGTTACATGGTAGAAGACTGCATACTATAAGGAGACTACAGGGGTGTGGTGTTATATGGGGGGTTACATGGTAGAAGACTGCATACTATAAGGAGACTACAGGGGTGTGGTGTTATATGGGGGTTACATGGTAGAAGACTGCATACTATAAGGAGACTACAGGGGTGTGGTGTTATATGGGGGTTACATGGTAGAAGACTGCATACTATAGGGAGACTACAGGGGTGTGGTGTTATATGGGGGTTACATGGTAGAAGACTGCATACTATAAGGAGACTACAGGGGTGTGGTGTTATATGGGGGGTTACATGGTAGAAGACTGCATACTATAAGGAGACTACAGGGGTGTGGTGTTATATGGGGGTTACATGGTAGAAGACTGCATACTATAAGGAGACTACAGGGGTGTGGTGTTATATGGGGGGTTACATGGTAGAAGACTGCATACTATAAGGAGACTACAGGGGTGTGGTGTTATATGGGGGTTACATGGTAGAAGACTGCATACTATAAGGAGACTACAGGGGTGTGGTGTTATATGGGGGTTACATGGTAGAAGACTGCATACTATAAGGAGACTACAGGGGTGTGGTGTTATATGGGGGTTACATGGTAGAAGACTGCATACTATAAGGAGACTACAGGGGTGTGGTGTTATATGGGGGTTACATGGTAGAAGACTGCATACTATAAGGAGACTACAGGGGTGTGGTGTTATATGGGGGTTACATGGTAGAAGACTGCATACTATAAAGGAGACTACAGGGGTGTGGTGTTATATGGGGGTTACATGGTAGAAGACTGCATACTATAAGGAGACTACAGGGGTGTGGTGTTATATGGGGGTTACATGGTAGAAGACTGCATACTATAAGGAGACTACAGGGGTGTGGTGTTATATGGGGGTTACATGGTAGAAGACTGCATACTATAAGGAGACTACAGGGGTGTGGTGTTATATGGGGGTTACATGGTAGAAGACTGCATACTATAAGGAGACTACAGGGGTGTGGTGTTATATGGGGGTTACATGGTAGAAGACTGCATACTATAAGGAGACTACAGGGGTGTGGTGTTATATGGGGGTTACATGGTAGAAGACTGCATACTATAAGGAGACTACAGGGGTGTGGTGTTATATGGGGGTTACATGGTAGAAGACTGCATACTATAAGGAGACTACAGGGGTGTGGTGTTATATGGGGGGTTACATGGTAGAAGACTGCATACTATAAGGAGACTACAGGGGTGTGGTGTTATATGGGGGGTTACATGGTAGAAGACTGCATACTATAGGAGACTACAGGGGTGTGGTGTTATATGGGGGGTTACATGGTAGAAGACTGCATACTATAAGGAGACTACAGGGGTGTGGTGTTATATGGGGGTTACATGGTAGACTGCATACTATAAGGAGACTACAGGGGTGTGGTGTTATATGGGGGTTACATGGTAGAAGACTGCATACTATAAAGGGGACTACAGGGGTGTGGTGTTATATGGGGGTTACATGGTAGAAGACTGCATACTATAAGGAGACTACAGGGGTGTGGTGTTATATGGGGGGTTACATGGTAGAAGACTGCATACTATAGGAGACTACAGGGGTGTGGTGTTATATGGGGGTTACATGGTAGACTGCATACTATAGGAGACTACAGGGGTGTGGTGTTATATGGGGGTTACATGGTAGAAGACTGCATACTATAAGGAGACTACAGGGGTGTGGTGTTATATGGGGGGTTACATGGTAGAAGACTGCATACTATAAGGGACTACAGGGGTGTGGTGTTATATGGGGGGTTACATGGGAGCAATATACTACAAGGGGAATACAGGGATGTGGTGTTATATGGGGGGTTACATGGTAGAAGACTGTGTACTATAAGGGGGTTAGAGGGGTGTGGTGTTATATGGGGGGTTACATGGAAGCAATATACTACAAGGGGATGGGGGGCAGTTGGGGATGGGGGCAGTTGGGGATGGGGGGCAGTTGGGGATGGGGGGCAGTTGGGGATGGGGACCTGTTGGGGATGGGGACCTGTTGGGGATGGGGACCTGTTGGGGATGGGGACCTGTTGGGGATGGGGACCTGTTGGGGATGGGGACCTGTTGGGGATGGGGACCTGTTGGGGATGGGGACCTGTTGGGGATGGGGACCTGTTGGGGATGGGGACCTGTTGGGGATGGGGACCTGTTGGGGATGGGGACCTGTTGGGGATGGGGACCTGTTGGGGATGGGGACCTGTTGGGGATGGGGACCTGTTGGGGATGGGGACCTGTTGGGGATGGGGACCTGTTGGGGATGGGGACCTGTTGGGGATGGGGACCTGATAAAGAGAAACTACAAGGGTGCATTATCCCACTGGTAATAGTGGCAAATTAGAGTACAGTGGCCCAGCTTGCAGCAGGGAATTACAGGGGGTCTACAGGGATGCATTCACCAGGGGGTCTGCAGGGGGTGTATTATACTACATTAAGATTGTAGGGTTGCAGTACACTGTAAGAGGGTCTACAGGTGTGCAGGTTTTGGGGATTACAGGGGGCTACATGGGAATATTATACTATAAGTGTACAGTATACTCCTGGTTGGTGCTACGGGGGAGGGGGGGTGCAGTATACTCTGGGTTGAGGCTATGGGGGGGGTGCAGTATACTCTGGGTTGGGGCTATGGGGGGCACAGTGTATTCTGGGTGGGGCCTACAGTGGAGCGTAGTATACTTTGGGGGCTCTACAGGGAGCGTAGTATACTTTGGGGGCTCTACAGGGAGCGTAGTATACTTTGGGGGCCCAACAGGGGAGGCGTAGTATACTTTGAGGGGCCCAACAGGGAGCGTAGTATACTTTGGGGGCCCAACAGGGAGCGTAGTATACTTTGGGGGCCCAACAGGGGAGCGTAGTATACTTTGGGGGCCCAACAGGGGAGCGTAGTATACTTTGGGGGCCCAACAGGGGAGCGTAGTATACTTTGGGGGCCCAACAGGGGAGCGTGAGTATACTTTGGGGGCCCAACAGGGGAGCGTAGTATACTTTGGGGGCCCAACAGGGGAGCGTAGTATACTTTGGGGGCCCAACAGGGGGCGTAGTATACTTTGGGGGCCCAACAGGGGAGCGTAGTATACTTTGGGGGCCCAACAGGGAGGCGTAGTATACTTTGGGGGCCCAACAGGGGGCGTAGTATACTTGGGGGCCCAACAGGGGAGCGTAGTATACTTTGGGGGGCCCAACAGGGGAGCGTAGTATACTTTGGGGGCCCAACAGGGAGGCGTAGTATACTTTGGGGAGCCCAACAGGGAGCGTAGTATACTTTGGGGGCCCAACAGGGAGCGTGAGTATACTTTGGGGGCCCAACAGGGGAGCGTAGTATACTTTGGGGGCCCAACAGGGGGAGCGTAGTATACTTCGGGGCCCAACAGGGGAGGCGTAGTATACTTTGGGGGCCCAACAGGGGGAGCGTAGTATACTTCGGGGCCCAACAGGGGGAGCGTAGTATACTTTGGGGGCCCAACAGGGGGAGCGTAGTATACTTTGGGGGCCCAACAGGGGGAGCGTAGTATACTTTGGGGGCCCAACAGGGAGGCGTAGTATACTTTGGGGGCCCAACAGGGGGCGTAGTATACTTTGGGGGCCCAACAGGGGGAGCGTAGTATACTTTGGGGGGAGGGCCTAGTATACTCTGAGCTTTCAGGTGTTTGTTTTCGTGTTTGTATTGACTGGAGATCCGCGGAGCTTAGGTGGGGACTATAGTAAGTCAGTTGCTGATCACTGCACTGTATTGTATTTCTCTTGTGTAATCCCCATTGTGTTCCATTGACAGCGCAGTCCAGTGCACTTCTTGTCTAATGTCTGCAGTCCTGGAACAGCCGTTAGAGGGGGCATATCTGTGTTCAAAATGTGAGCAAAATCTCCAGCTTGGTATCGCACATCGTGTATCTAAATCAGTGAGTCTGAACAATTTGATACCTTAGTAATATGGCAGTTTGCTGCTTTCTTGGCAGGCACTCTATGGGATGGATGTGGGGGAGGGTGGTAGCATGGAGGCTCAGGAAAGTGAGGTAGGTAGCTGGGTAATAGGGTTGCCACCTAGGTAGTATCTCACCGGCCCAACCAGTATTAATGAATTAATATTAATTGCTGATATTTTCCTATATGGACTTACTAATGAGTGTTTCTATTGTGACATTTCGCAGGTCCTGTCCTGAGCTTCCAGTGAACAGCGATTGTTCACCACTGCGTAATTAACCCCTTCCCAACCAGCGCTGTATAGTATGGCCCAGCGCCGTAGTATTACGGCATGCTGATCGGGCGGTTGCCGGAGCTGCGCCTGCCTGATCAGCTGCAGTGGACCGGCTGTTCCGGTTAGCCGGACCCCTGATGTATGTGCTGGCATCAGTGAAAACACTGATGCGGCGCATTAACCCCATCTATGCCGTGGTCAGCGCTGACTACGACATAGTAGGGGTTTGTTTGCTGCAGGTGGTTAAGCCCATAGTCCCTGCGCTGCTGGGAACTGGACCCGATGGGTAAGAAGGCAGCCGAATGCCGTGCAGAGGCTGCCAAATGCCTTGCCTGGCATAGGGACCTGGCTTCTACGGGTGCCCAGGAAATCCATCCTCAGGCTGTACTGCATTGCAGAGGGGATCAGACCCCCAAAAGTCAAAGTTAGAAATAAAGTAAAAAAGTAAAAAAACTGTTTTTAATAAAAAATAGTTTCAATTGAAAAAAGAAACACTTTTCCCCTGATTTTATAATAAAAAATAGAAAAAAAGATATTGGGTATCGCCTCATCCGCCATGATCAACTCTATAAATATATCACATGATCCACCCTGTCCAAAGAAGACCATAAAAATAAACTGTCAAAAAAGCCATTTTTGTCACCTCACATCACAAAAAGTGCAACACCAAGCGATCAAAAAGGCGTATGTCCCACAAAATGATACCAATGGATATGTCACCTCATCACGCAAGAAATTAGCCCTTACATAACAAAATTGCTAAAAAAAAACTATAGCTCTCAGAACATGGAGACACTAAAACTAGGGTTGAGCGAACTTGTATTTTAAGTTCGTACCGCTACCACGGACCATAATGGAATTTTTAATCCATAAGGGGATTCTTCAATGAACCTGAATCTTGGACAACACTAAGGACCTGGGGTGACATCAGTCATGTGATCAGTGCAGGGGGCGTGGCTCAGTACTGGATTGGATAAGAGGTGGTTAAGGGCCTGGTATAATGATCATGTGACATGAGGGGCGGAGCTCCTGTGCTCTGTGTGGAGGAGAAGGAAGTAGAGCAGTGAAGGACGGTTGCGCAAACTTGTTTTTTTTAAGTTCATCGTTCAGGTTAATTGAAGAATCCCCTTATGGATTCCAAATTCCGTTAACGGGATTCTTCGATAACCCGAACTTCGGACGCCGAACTTAAAATACAAGTTCGCTCAACCCTAACTAAAACATAATTTTTTTGTTTCAAATATGTTAGTGTTAAAGTCAAATTTAAAAAAAAGGTATTGCCACGTCCATAACAACCAGCTCTATAAAAATATCACATGACCCCTCAGATGAACACCGTAAAAAATAAAAACTATCAAACTATTTTTGTCACCCTACATCACAAATTGCAACACTAAGCGATCAAAAAGGCTTATGCCCCCAAAATAGTACTAATCACCTCATCCCACAAAAAATGAGACCCTACCTAAGACAATTGGTTAAATAAAAAAGCTATGGCTCTCAGACTATGGAGACACTAAAAGATCCTTTAGGCCGCCGTGACAAATTCTTTCAGCCACATCTCGTCTCTATACAGTTTGTTACAGACACATTAGATTTCTAAATTTTTCTATCAACCCCATCCTGGTGTCCCCAGTGTCATCCTGCTGCCACCCCCAATGTGGTGCTCCCAAATGCCCCAGGTACTATACTGCTAAAAAACATCTGCCCGGTAGTTTGCCCCGCCCGGTAGTTTGCCCCGCCCGGTAGTTTGCCCCGCCCGGTAGTTTGCCCCGCCTGATAGTTTGCCCCGCCCGGTAGTTTGCCCCGCCCGGTAGTTTGCCCCGCCCGGTAGTTTGCCCCGCCCGGTAGTTTGCCCCGCCCGGTAGTTTGCCCCGCCCGGTAGTTTGCCCCGCCCGGTAGTTTGCCCCGCCCGGTAGTTTGCCCTGCTCGGTAGTTTGCCCGCCCGGTAGTTTGCCCCGCTCGATAGTTTGCCCCGCCTGGTAGTTTGCCCGCCGGTGGTTTGCCCGCCTGGTAGTTTGCCCCGCCCGGTAGTTTGCCCGCCCGGTAGTTTGCCCGCCGGTAGTTTGCCCCGCCCGGTAGTTTGCCCCGCCTGGTAGTTTGCCCCGCCCGGTAGTTTGCCCCGCCCGGTAGTTTGCCCCGCCCGGTAGTTTGCCCCGCCCGGTAGTTTGCCCCGCCCGGTAGTTTGCCGTTCACCCCACCCCCCGTGTCCCCCAAATTTGGCACGTAAAATAAACTAGCTTGGATCTGAGACACCATAAGTATGCAGGGTTGGCAGATGGGTCGGATGTCAGTTCAGGGAGAGCAATGCTGCAGCCGGACTCTTCGTCTGCCAGTCAGGGGAATGTCCTCTCCAGTAAGCAGGAGGGCAGTCCAGACAGGTGCTGGTAGTGGAAGACTCAATTAGGGGTACAGATGGAGGGATCGTCGAACGGTGTGTTGTCTTCCTGGCGCTGGAGTTTGACGTATCGTGGATCGGGTTGACTGATTACTGGGAGGGGTTAGTGAAGATCCAGCAGTCATGGTCTATATTGAAACCAATGACAGGTGGAGGGTCCTTAAAAACTATTTTACGGATTTAGGTCACAGCTTGGGGCAAGGACCTCAAAGGTAGTGTTTTCTGAAATGCCACTGTTGCCACAAGCAACACAAGAAAGGCAGTGGGAGGTTAACAAGTGGCTCAAGAACTGGTGCAGGAAGGGGGGGTTCCTGGAGAGCTGGGTGGACTTCTGTCGGCTACAGGCTCTATCGTAGGAAAGGGCTGCACCACAATGGGGAAAGTGTAGCTGTTTTGGCTGAGAAGATGGCTAGAAGGTGCGAGGAGTGTTTAAACTAGGCACTGGGAGGACGGCATTTGTTACCGTATGGGAAGATGGTGCAGATAGAGACCGGGTGCAAGGTAGTGGGACTCGGGGAGAAATGGAAGGAGGGACTAGAAGGGTTCAGAAGGAAAAGTGTAGAGTAAAAAATATACAAACCAGTTAAATGTATGTAGGGGTTACAGCTGAGCTAAACTTGATGGTTCACATGTTAAGTAAAGAATGGCAAGATGTTAACTGACTTGATGATGGATTGCAATGGCTTGTCATGAGAACTGAAAACAGACGTCTCAATGTTGGCTCTACTACATCGGTATACTAATGCCAGGAGCCTAACACCGAGGTACCAGCCAGTACCAAAGCCCACTTCGGATGCTTCACTGAGCCGATACATTTTAATGCTGTACATAAAGGGTTTAAAAAATGAAGGTTTTGAACAAATCTACTTCAGTTCTATGATCTAAAATCTATTTGCTCAAACCTAGATGTCAATCTTCTAAGCTTTTGATACTGTGCCTATAAAAGGTAAGTATATAAAATGAGAATGCTTGGACTGGGGGGAAAATGTCTGTGGGTAAGTAACAGGCCCAGTGATGGAAAACAGAAGGTGGTTAACTGTACAAACTCAGATTGGGTCAGTCACTAGTGGGGTACCTCAGGGGTCACCATCTCTAGTGGGGTACTACAGGGGTCGATATTGATGGGGTCACTGTCACCAGTGGGGTACCACTGGTGTGTTTTGAAGGTGTCATCATCTCTAGTGGGGTACCACAGGGGTTACTAATTAAGGGGTCAGCAGTGGGGTAACACTGAGGTTACTATTTAAGGGGTCAGCAGTGTGGTACCATAGGGGTCAGTATTGGAGGGCTCATCTCTAGTTAGGTGCTACAGGTGTCAATATTGAAGGAATGAGTCATCAGTGGGGTAACACAAGGGTTACTATTTAAGTGGTCAGCAGTGGGGTACCACAGGGGTTAGTATTGGAGGGGTCACCATCACTAGTGGGGTACCACAGGGGTTAGGATTGGAGGGGTCACCATCACTAGTGGGGTACCACAGGGGTTTCTATTTAAGCGGTCAGCAGTGGGGTACCACAATGGTTAGTGTTGAAGGGGTCACTGTCAGCAGTGGGGTACCACAGGGGTCAGTATTGGAGGGGTCACCATCACTAGTGGGGTACCACAGGGGTTAGGATTGGAGGGGTCAGTATTGGGCTTCATTTAAAAAATGTAATCTTGTATAATTTTATTCTCTAGGTCAGTTCGATTACAGCACTACCAAATACATATTTTCTTTTACATTTTACGATTGTGTAAAAAAACACCTTTATTAAAAAAGGAGTCTTTTTACATCACTGTATCCCAAAACTTATAACCATTTCATTTTTCTTATGTAGTTGTGTTAGGGCTTGATTTCTGTGGAATGACTTACTGTTCTCATTGGTATCATTTTGAGGTAAAAAACACTTTTTAATCCCTTAAGTTTTCTTTCAGCATTTGCTATAGATTTCCATGTCTGTGTAATGCGGGTTATTACGGATGAGGCGATACCAAATGTGGGGGAGATTTTTACTTTCATTGAAAAGTGTATTTTCAATAGTGTATTTTTGTATTAATTTTTTTTTATAATTTAATAAATGAAATGGTTTACTTTTATTTGCATAATAGTCCCACAAGGGAACTATAACAAGTAAACTCTTGCTTCTAAAATGCAATATCCCTATAGTGCATTGCATTTTAACCCTTTTTCAACCAGTGCTGTAAATGTACAGTGCTCGAGTGGTCTTTAAACACAGCACCCGCTAGTGGGTCTCTGCTGTTTAACACAGCAAAGGCATGCAGCTAATGTCCGGGACAGGCAATGCTGATCGCAGACATTACAGCCTTTATATGCTGTGATCACAGCATATAAAAGGCTGAAAGACCTGGAAGCGCGTTATTCCTGGTTAAGACCAGCACCTCCGTGCAGCGATCGGGGATGCCGGTCATTAATTATAATAGGTTGGATATCTCTGAGCATACCCAGCATATTAAAGGTGCAATCCATGTATTACTATACCCCCTATGGGAGTATAAGAATCTATAAAAAACAGTGACATTTAAAGTCAATTTAAAGTAAAATACAAATATTACAAATGTAAATAACCCCTTTCCTTAAAACAAACCTCATGGCTATCGCCACGTCTCAAAATCCCCATACTATATAAATATAAAAAAATGTACAAAATGGCGAATGGCAAAACTTGGCTATTTTTCAGTTTTAATTAAATCAGACACACTCCAAAACAGTATCAATAAAAACTACAGGTCATCCCACAAAAAATGTGCCCTGATATAGCACCGAAGATATAACTTAAAAAGTTATGAGGGTCAGGATATGGGGATGTAAAAATTGTAGACTAAAACCTGTTCATATATCATTTTAATTGTACTGACCCAGAGTATGAAGGGCGATAGTACTGTACTACTAAACCCTCCACCCCCCAGTACCCTTAGGGCTCTTTCACACTTCCGTCCCGCCGGATCAGTCAGAACGCAAGTCGCCTAAAAGCATTTGAAGACTGATCAGTCTTCAAAATGCTTTCAGGTTACCATGGCAGCCAGGATGCTACTGAAGTCCTGGCTGCCATGGTAAGTACTCCGCAGCAGTGTACTTACCTGCGCTGCTGCCGCCGGGCGCTCCTTCATGACGTCACAGGTCCCCGTGGCGCATAGATCAATTCGCCGCCTGGACCTGTGACGTCATGAAGGAGCGCCCGGAGGCCGCAGCGCAGGTAAGTACACTGCTGCAGAGTACTTAGCATGGCAGCCAGGACTTCAGTAGTGTCCTGGCTGCCATGGTAACCGATCGGAGCCCCAGCTTACACTGGGGCCCTGATCGGAACTGCTGCGCATGCACAGAGCTAAACGTCTGATCCGGCGATGTGCTGAAACAACGTTTAGCTTAATGCCTGATCCGGATTAATGCACTTCAATGGGCATTAATTCCGGATCCGCCGCTACGGCATGTCTTCCGGATTAGCATGCTACGGTTTTGTCAACGTCCCAAAAACGTTGACATACTGAACGGAAGACATCCTGATGCATCCTGAACGGATTTCTCTCCATTCAGAATGCATTAGGATTATCCTGATCAGTTTCTTTCCGTCCTAGAGCCCCGAGGATGGAACTCTAGGCCGGAAAGCAAAAAACGCAAGTGTGAAAGAGCCCTTACTCACATAAAACAAGTAATGTTGTAGATGTGTAACGGACCGTTTCTTCAGACAAGGGGTAAAAACCGTTTAGGCGATCGTCCCCCTTTACAGAGATATAGGCACAGCTACTGCAGAACACCAAACTCCCGAACTGGATACAAAATAGCACTCCAACTCCCGTACTGGAACCTCCCAAATAGCTGCTAGCAGACGAACAGGAAAAGCAGACAATCAGCTTACACTCCTGGCAATCAGTCTCTAACAGCATACAGTGAATCCCCCCAAGAACGAGACGAGGCTCCGTATTGATGGTAAACAGGAATTCTCTCTTTTATTAAGGGCTACCTGCTCGGTATTTATGCAGGTCTCCCACCTGGTGGACACTCCCCTAGGGGACCAGAAGGAAGACTGCGACACAGAGATACAGCAGCCAATCACACACATTGGGACAATACAGACACCCCCAGCATATCCCTCCCCTCTGCCTGTGATCCAATCCCCTACATGGGTAATGCAATCATCACAGGCAGAAGAATACACAATGTCTTCTGTCCTGGAGACAATTGAGGAGTCATTCAATTATCTCTCAGGACAAAGGGAATCGCCAATACACACGTGGGGACAATAGGACAGACATCACTATTCAATATACAATGTCCCACCCTTTACAATACACACAGACATTTCAGAGACAAGACTCCATTATGCACATGGGGACACCGAACAAGCATTACTGTTAAAATACACCAGGTAAGACACATTACATTAAAACTATACATTTAACATATCCCCAGATAGCTCAGGTCTGAGCGCACATTATTAAGTGAATGGCGCTCAGACCACACAGACTACAGTTTAATCGCCATGGAGCCAAAGTCTTTACAGTCAGTTTCATACGAATGGGCTCCATGGGATTCCTATCTGAGGTATAACACTTTCAACCAAAACTACCGAACCCCAGGCAGAAAAGCACGAATGAAGCTTTTCTGCAGGTAAAAGATGTCTTTTAACAGGGGGCCATAGTCCAAAGGCAGCAGGCGAGCAACCAGGTTTCTCCAATGCAATGTGGCGAGATTGGTCTCGTCACATCTCTCCCCTTTTCCAAACAGACTAACAGGGTATCTGACCTCCTGCCGGTCAGTGCCCTTGTTGAGTCCAACAGCCCACCCACAAAACACAATCAACAGCACAGCCCACCCACAATAAATAGTTACTGCAACTGGGTAGAGGAGAAGCTTGTCCATGTCCAGGTGCCTCACCACGGCTGTGCTGGAGTGCGAGTGCGCTGACTTGGTGGGGTGCTGCATGGGCAGAGACCCGCGTCACTCTGCCCTGTTGCCAGCGCTACTGGGAGGGTAGCCTGGTTGAAGCCTGGTTGTTGGAGGGAGACCGACTGTCTCCCCTTTAGATATACAGTCCTGCTGCTGGAGACCGACTGTCTCCCCTTTGGTTACACAGCTCTGCTGCTGGAGACCGACTGTCTCCCCTTTGGTTACACAGCTCTGCTGCTGGGGAAAGGAGACTGAGCTCTCTATTCCCTGCCCATTAATGATCCGCCGCTGGGGAGAGGTGGTAGTGAGCTCCTCTCCCATACATACCTTCCTCCTCAGTGGAGGGAGACCGACTGTCTCTCCTCCCAATACAGAGTCCTGCTGCTGGAGAAAGGAGACTGGGCTCTCTATTCCCTGCTGGTTACTCTGCCGCTGGGGACTGGAGACCGGGCTCCCAATTCCCAACAAATAATACTGCCACTGGGGAATGGAGACCGGGCTCCCAATTCCCGAAAAATCACGCTGCTGTGGGGCAGGAACAACTACCTCTGCCCCCTGTAGCTCAGCCTGCCGCTGGGGAATGGAGACCGGGCTCCCAATTCCCGAAAAATCACGCTGCTGCTGTGGGGCAGGAACAACTACCTCTGCCCCCTGTAGCTCAGCCTGCCGCTGGGGAATGGAGCTCAGGCTCCCAATTCCCTGTAATATCTCCCGCTGGGGAATGGAGCTCAGGCTCCCAATTCCCTGCAATATCTCCCGCTGGGGAATGGAGCTCAGGCTCCCAATTCCCTGCAATTCCGGTGGAGAGACCTCGGTCCCATCTCCACCTGCCGCCTGGGGTTCCTCCCAGTAAATTTCAATAATGTCTTCCCAGCGGAATGGGTCTGGAACTGGATCTGTCACCTTGCTGTCCTGCTGAGCCTTCCCAATGGAGTGGAAGAGATCTCGGTAGTCCTGCTCCAGTTCCCACTCCAGGGTTGCTAGGTGAGCCAGGTCTTGCTCTACCTCATGGGGGTCATCCCCGTCATGCCTAGCCTCCCTCTCGTAGAAAATGTCCTGAAGTCTGTTCTGCGCAGGACTCCCGAAGTCAGGTTCTGCAAAGGACTCCCATAACAAGCCAGAACCATCAAACTCCTCTCCCTCTGGCTTGTCATGCTCGGCTGTCCAGGGTATATACTGTGCCATATACCACCAGAGCGCCTGGTAGGCATCCTCCAGCCATAGCTCCTGCCATACCCGGTGCTCTAGTTCCTTCACCCATTCATCCAGGGGCTGCTCTCCCAGAAAGGGCAGCCGCAGGGCCACTGCTTCTGCCACCGCTGCTCTTCACTGGGGAGACTCTCACCCCGCTGGTATTGTACATTGTCCAGGGCCTGGTACCAGATGCCTTTCCTTAATGCATCCCGGCCATCCAGGTCCTCCTCCTCGTATGACACTGCTGGTTCCATTCTGGTGCTTTTAGGGTCGCTGTACTGGGACATGCGTTGCCCCCACTTGTAAATCCAAGGAAATGGTGTCTCCTGTAGCTGTCCTTCTGGCTGTAGGAACGATCCCGCTGCTCGCCACCAATTGTAACGGACCGTTTCTTCAGACAAGGGGTAAAAACCGTTTAGGCGATCGTCCCCCTTTACAGAGATATAGGCACAGCTACTGCAGAACACCAAACTCCCGAACTGGATACAAAATAGCACTCCAACTCCCGTACTGGAACCTCCCAAATAGCTGCTAGCAGACGAACAGGAAAAGCAGACAATCAGCTTACACTCCTGGCAATCAGTCTCTAACAGCATACAGTGAATCCCCAAGAGCGAGACGAGGCTCCGTATTGATGGTAAACAGGAATTCTCACTCTTTTATTAAGGGCTACCTGCTCGGTATTTATGCAGGTCTCCCACCTGGTGGACACTCCCTAGGGGACCAGAAGGAAGACTGCGACACAGAGATACAGCAGCCAATCACACACATTGGGACAATACAGACACCCCCAGCATATCCCTCCCCTCTGCCTGTGATCCAATCCCCCTACATGGGTAATGCAATCATCACAGGCAGAAGAATACACAATGTCTTCTGTCCTGGAGACAATTGAGGAGTCATTCAATTATCTCTCAGGACAAGGGGAATCGCCAATACACATGTGGGGACAATAGGACAGACATCACTATTCAATATACAATGTCCCACCCTTTACAATACACACAGACATTTCAGAGACAAGACTCCATTATGCACATGGGGACACCGAACAAGCATTACTGTTAAAATACACCAGGTAAGACACATTACATTAAAACTATACATTTAACATATCCCCAGATAGCTCAGGTCTGAGCGCACATTATTAAGTGAATGGCGCTCAGACCACACGAATACAGTTTAATCGCCATGGAGCCAAAGTCTTTACAGTCAGTTTCATACGAATGGGCTCCATGGGATTCCTATCTGGGGTATAACACTTTCAACCAAAACTACCGAACCCCAGGCAGAAAAGCACGAATGAAGCTTTTCTGCAGGTAAAAAAGATGTCTTTTAACAGGGGGCCATAGTCCAAAGGCAGCAGGCGAGCAACCAGGTTTCTCCAATGCAATGTGGCGAGATTGGTCTCGTCACAATGTTCTTTCCTCATCTTCTCCTTTCAGACCTTCAGACCAGACCATCATTTTTTGGCCATTTCTCGTCTCTGCAGTTTGTCAAAAAAAGTGATACTACTTTTGCATCATCCTCCATCTTATGGACAAATTATCTTACCACTCCCAACACAAAATAACTGTAAGACGTTCCCCAAAAATAATTGTGGTAAGCTGCTACTGTTTCAAGCTGCCCCCACAATAATAGTGCTCCCCAAAGTCCACCAATAGGAATAATTCTCTGCTACACATGGTAGTAATAGTGCTCCTACAGTGCCCCCAACATTACCAACACAGGGCTTCTTTCAAGCAAACCGAAAACATGGAAGATGAGCCAGATTCCACAGATATTCCTCCCTTCAACCACAGAAACCTGTAGACTGTCAAGGGCTCAGAACATATTGAAGCACTATCTCATCTGTTTGAATAAGTAATTTGTTGTACTCAAGCATCCACTTGTGACAGGCATATCAAAAGTATCAATCCTCTAGATCCTGCAGATATTTCCCCCTTTATCCACAAGGACCTGTAGAGTGAAAGGGTCGTGGAATAGTGAAGTACTTTCTCATCAATTGCAATTAAAAATCATTTATTGTACTCACAAAAATCTGCATTTGACAGGCATATCACTACCTATAAAATCTCCACGCTGCCCGACCCGGGTTTCGCTATCCTGCTTCGTCAGGGGCGTCTGCAATATCTCACACAAGGCTGTTTATAATTCCCCAATCAGTCCCTCCCCTTCTAAAATCCAACCCATATATCAGCGTAAAATATCAATAAAACATTAACTATAACAGCTCATACAATACTGCCGATCATATTCCCTTTTGTACATTTTATTTAACAACTTTCTTTCACATTTCCCTTGATTTTCTAGAGCTAACAGGGGTGTATGACGCCTCGCTCGATAATAAATTCATAAAAATACACACGCCCTATGTAATGTGTCACGTGTCTTATACCACGTGTAAAATCCTAACCAATCACCAATCCACCCCCCACAGGTCCTTCACGCCGGGTTAAACCCGAAAGCGCTATTAGTTATCAGGTAAAACCTCAAATTATGCATTAATATCGCACTCCGTTAAGTCCTTGGGGTTGAAGCGTATTCAATATCTACATCCATTCCACCTCTCGTTTATTGATCTTGGCAACAAGATCCCCCTCATATAGATGTCCTAACAATCTCCACCCCCATAAAATAAAGAACATGATAAAAAGAAACTGGAATGTTTTAAAAAGATGACCCTATAATAGGAAAGGTGTTTCCTGTTCAACCGGCGGTAATTTTTTTAAAAAGCGCAAAATTTACACAATCGCCTAGAACAGGTATAGACAAACTGCGGCTCTCCTAGCTGTTGCAAAACTACAACTCCCAGCATGCAAATACTGCTTGCAGCTATCAGCCTACAGCAGGGCATGGTGGGAATTGTAGTTTTACAACAGCTGGAGAAGCCGCAGTTTGCCCATCCCTGGCCTAGAACAGTGTGGGCCTATAACTACAGTAGAACAGGGAACAGCCCAATTAAAAATAGGTTTATGTGGTGTGGTTTTTGCGCACCATGTAAGAATAGGACCCACAATGAGAGAATGAGGGTAGCAGCGGATATCCACTCCAGTAAAAAGGATCAATCATTTAAAGTTAAAGGGAACATATCTTGCAATAGTGTTGGTGTAATATACGTACTGGAGTGCCCGTGTGGCCTCCAGTATGTCGGTAGGACCACTCTGAGTTTAAAGACCAGGATTCAGGAACATATACGGAACATTAAAAAAAGGTTCAGAAACGCAGTGTCCTTGCATTTTAAGCAGGCCCATCAAAAAAACCTAAGAGGTCTTCTACATTTTATGAGGGTGGAGATTGTTAGGACATCTATACGAGGGGGATCTTGTTGCCAAGATCAATAAACAGGAGGTGGAATGGATGTAGATATTGAATACGCTTCAACCCCAAGGACTTAACGGAGTGCGATATTAATGCATAATTTGAGGTTTTACCTGATAACTAATAGCGCTTTCGGGTTTAACCTGGCGTGAAGGACCTGTGGGGGGTGGAGTCTGGTGATTGGTTAGGATTTTACACGTGGTATAAGACACGTGACCCATTACGTAGGGCGTGTGTATTTTTATGAATGAATTATCGAGCGAGCGTTATACACCTGTTAGCTCTAGAAAATCAAGGGAAATGTGAAAGAATTGTTAAATAAAATGTACAAAATGAAATATGAATGGCAGTGATGTATGAGCTGTTATATTTAATGTTTTTATTAAGGTTTTATGCTGATATTTGGGTTGGGTTTTAGAAGGGGAGGGACAAATTTGGGAATTAAAAACAGCTTTGTGTGAGACATTGCAGACGCCCTTGACGAAGCATAATTGCTAAACTCGGGTCGGGCAGTGTGGAGATTTTATATGTACTGATAGGCCTGTCAAAAGTAAATGTTTGTGTACAATCATTTTTTATTGAATTTGAGAAAGTACTTCACTATTCTGTGACCCTTTCAGGTCCTTGTGGATAAATGGGGAAATATCTGCAGGATCTAGAGGACTGATACTTTTTGATATTCCTGTTACAAGAGGATGCTTGAGTACAACAAATAACTTTTATTCAAACAGATAAGATGCTTCTCTATGTTCCCACCTCTTGACAGTCTACAGGTTTCTGTGGTTGAAGGGAGGAATATCGGTGGAATCTGGCTTATCTTCAATGCTTTCAGTTTGCTTGAAAGAAGCCCTGTGTTGGTCTAGTTGGATCCAAAAACTGCAGCGCAATCCTGTATAACAAAAACGTGTTACTTAGTGAAACTCACCCACATCACTGTAGGATCTGCAGCGCCAAGAATCCAGGCAACGTGTCAGATTATCATTTGTTTTTGTGTCCCAACATGTCCCCACTGTGCCCCAGAAGTAATAATGCTCCCATAGTGCCCATACTAGTAATCACGTTCCCATAGACCCCCAGTAGTAATAAAGCCCATCATAATGCCCCCAGTAGTAATTCTCCTTATATTGTGCCAGTGCAAAAAATAAGCACCCACTTAATGCCCCCAGTTCAGCTAATATCCCTATTGTGCCCCGATAATGTGCCAGTATAAAATACCCCTAAATGGTGCCCCCAGTAAATACCCCCATAGTGCTCCTCTCCCCGTACTCCTAGTGCCCCCATTATGTACCAGTATAAAATGCCCCTATATAGTAGTGCCCCAGTAATGCCCAGTGTCCCCATAATTTGCAAAAATAAAATACCTCTTAGTTCCCCATAGATTAGCCCATAGTACGCCTCTCTCCTCTTCCCCATAGTACCCACCATATAAAATACCCCTTTGTGGCCTCAGTAGATGCCCCTATAGTGCCCCCAATAATGTGCCAGTAAGAAGTGCCCCCATAGAGGCCCCTTAATCATGTGCCAGTAACTAGTACTATATAAAAAAAACACATACTTATCTCCATCAGGCTGGCAACAATGCAATGCAGGCCTCTTCCGGCCTGTGTCCCTCGCTGTACGGCTCAGGTGGCGCGCAGCCTATCAGAGGAACTGGAAAGGTAGACGCCTGTCCCCTGCCCCACAGCATCCGTTATGTGCACGACACTGTGCAGGCACAAAAGGGATATCTGTGGCCAAGAAGTGAAATGCCATAAATCCCTCATGTACTATTCACTTCATGGCAGAATAATAAACCACGCAAAGGTTGAAAATAACATATGCTGTTGTAGTTCCTCATATGGACCTGGAAAAGGGCGAAGCTATACACTGCTGGTCAGAAGTTCCATCCAGGCTAGGAAGAAGTGTGAATACGGTGCTGTGCTCGATAGCTTGCAATTGCCATTTTGATAATTTTTAAAAAATTGTCTGTTTATATAATTTCTGACTGTCTCTGGGGTGAAGGACGAGTCAGTGTCATATTGAGCACGTGTATGGCAGTTAAACATGGTAGGTGTACTACATGCTCTCGTCTCTCCACAGGGATGGGTAGTGTACACTTTTATTCAGAAGAACACAAAATAAAGATTACATAGATCCTGTGTATTGGTTATGTACATCTGACATCCATTTCAGCCATTTCCGTTTGAGATCTGTTTTACAGATGGAAAAAGTAAGTGCGTGGCATTAAACACGGCAGTTAATAAGGGAACAATGCACGTATCTGATCCCAGACAATTATGTTCATTGTCTCCATTTTGTGCTTTTCCTATGTACTCACCGCCCTGTTATCACTCCATTTCACTCTCCACATCAGCCCCTCTCTACTTCCTTCCCCATGTACAGCTCGCATGCTTTATTCACCTTCCTGAATCTTCTCAACCCATCATGTCCCACACTTAAAAATCTCACAACCATCTGCCCTTTTCTGAATACTTTTGCTTTGGTGGGTATGTTGCCTAACCTTGGCCCACCATCTTCACATTTCGACCCCTTCCCCATCTCCCATAGATGTTGTGCATTCTCTTCCTCTTTCAACTGTCTCCCCTACAAACCCCTATACATTCACAACTTCTGGCTAATTCTCTTAACCTGCTTCCCTCACTGAACCTTGGATTCAGCAATCTGACACTGCTTCTGGTGCTCTAAATGTGGCCTGTTTTTCACATACACCGGACAAGACATGGTGGTGGAATAGATGTACTTTCCCCACAATAATGTTTTCAGTTCACCCCCCCAGTACCATCAGTCTCATTCCTATTTTTTGAAGTCCTCGTCCTTAGACTTTAATCCCCTCTCCCTCAGAGTGGTCGCTTCCTTGATCACTTTCCTGCCTGCCACACTTGCCTTCAGAGCTACCCATTTTCATTTTGGATGTCCTTAACAGTCCTGTCTGACCACAAACTTCTCTCCTTTAATGTCACAAGTCCACATCTCTCAGCCCACTCCTTATCGCATATAAGGAGTGCCATTGACGCAAAGAAACTTAAACTCTACAGTTGTTACTGTCCTCCAATCTCTTCCCTCTGGCAGTCAGTTCAGGAAATACTCAACACCGTCAGGAGTGCCCGGGATGAAGTTGTGCCCCCTTACACTCAGAACCTCCAAACAGGCAAAAGCAAACTTGGCTTACAGAGGTGTTGAACTCCCTGGCTCATTTATTTGACACAGGCTGCTCTTCTCATCCTACCACATGCACTAATGACCCTATTCCTTCACACACCTCCAGTCTCTCTCCCTGCTGTCATTAATTACCTAAGATCTTGAACCTGTCATTCTCTTTTGGAACCCCCCTTTCCAACTTTGTCATAAGCCCATTATTAAAAACTTCTCTTGACCCAATTGTTCAACTAACTACAGAACCATCTCTAATCCCCCCCTTCATCATTAAACTCTTGGATTGTCTGGTCTACTCTTCACTCGTCCTAAGGCTTCATGCACATGACCGTTGTTTGATTCAGTGTCCGTTTGTGCCGTTGTCAGATTTTCAGACCCATTGGTTTTCAATGGGTCCGTGGAAAAACTCGGCAAATGCACCGCTTGGTCCTCCGCCCGTGGTCCGTGATTCCAGTCCGTCAAAAATATAACCTGTCCTATTCTTGTCCGTAAAACGTGGTTCACGGACCCCATTCCAGCCAACGGGACCCCTGAAAATGCGGATGGCTGATCCGTGTGTCGTCCGCGTTCCGTCCGCTTTTTTTATGCGGATCCCTTTGGCAGGCAACTTGGCAAAAATTGTCGCCTGTCTTTTGGTAAAAATACTTTGGGTCATGTCCGCTAAAAACGGAAGACACACGGAAACACAACGGAAGCAAAAAACGGACACCGATCACTAAACAACGAAGCCCCTTTTTGCGGACAGCATAAAAAAAGGTCGTGTGCATGAAGCCTAACTCTCCTTGATCTGTTACAATCTGGTTTTCACACCCTACATTCTACAGAAACTGCCCTCACCAGTGACCCATGACCTCCTCACAGGTAAATATAAAGGTGACTACTCTTTACTAATTCTCCTTGATCTCTGCAGCATTTGACACTGTAGACCAGATCTTCTCCTCGCCATGCTCTAGACTTTTGGCCTTAAGGACACTATTCTCTTAATTCCTATTTTTATGGACTCTCTATTAATGTCATTTGCTGGCTCTATTTCCCCCATGTCACGACAGCACCACCAGAGAGATGGACTCCTCCCCTTGGGACAGGAAACCTAGAGTATAAAAAGAAGCACTTCCTCCCATACTTCAGTGGTTTCCTGTCCCTAGGAAGCCTGGAGTAGTTCATAGCCTGGTGGGCTGTGAGTAGCTTGGCTAGGGGCCCTGGAAGCATTAAATCCCTGTGGTTCAGGGTACCGGGTCCCTATTTGGCTCCTGGTGTGGAGTCGGTTCTTTCACCCCTGCGGCAGATTGCCACCCGCCTCCCGCTCCCTCCGTCCTTCTACGCC
Source organism: Bufotes viridis (assembly GCA_033119425.1). Taxonomy (NCBI): domain Eukaryota; kingdom Metazoa; phylum Chordata; class Amphibia; order Anura; family Bufonidae; genus Bufotes; species Bufotes viridis. The sequence goes on along the minus strand of CM065599.1, from coordinate 65,264,150 downwards.
ACTGCCGCAGCCAGCTCGTGGTTCGGGTCAGGCTGCGGCATTAAAGGACTCACCAGAAAGCAGAGGTAGGTGTCTGGTGGTAGGAGAAGGACCGGAGCTGTGCGTAGTTGCGCGGCATGCTCCGGTGGCGGCGGCCATATTGGGAGGCGGGGCTATGCCATGTGATGGCAGCGGGGAGGAGGAGGAGGCCGGCGCTGGTTGTGACGTCAGACGCCGGCGTTCTTGGGGCGGCAATGTTTAAAGGAAGTTCCTGTACTGCCGTTCCTCCTCCACAGTGAATTGAACATGCCAGCCAGGTGGTTCAGCTTCCAGGAGGGAGTGTGTATCAAGATGAGCGTCTCCAGTGAGGATGTGTCCAGGAGGTCTCGCTCTGAATCTTCCACCAAGGTCAGATTTGTGCTGGGGGAGGGGGTGTATGGCATTTTTTCTTGTATATATGGTCTGACTGGCAGCCTCATGCTATTTTTTGTTTTAGGAGGAGGTTTCCAAAAAGCCTAAAAGGGCTAGGAAAGAGTGTGGCATGTGTAGAGTCAGTTTGGCTCCTGATTATAGTAAGCCTATTTGCGTCAGCTGCACTAATAGTGTGATTGAGCAGGAGACGCCGGCTCTGTTGCTGCAGATGCAGGACATGGTACAAAACACCAAATTGAGGCCTCTTTAAGGGGATTTCTGCCAACTCTCACCCCTCCGTCATCCCAACCGACAGTGGCCCTCCCTGTCCCAGGCCCATCTGATGCTGAGGAAGAGGGGCTAATTTTAGCTGAGTCGGACTCAGGTATGATGTTTGGGATACCCTGCCACTGTATGTGTGTTATCACAAAGCACGCCCTAGTCATTGTTTCCCTTTATGCAGGTGAACAGTCTGAGGGGTCTGAGGATGATCTATCTGGGAGACCGTTATTTCTCTGCGAAGATACCGATCATTTGGTTAAAGCAGTACGCTCAGCTATGGGCCTGGAAGAGGCTAAGGAGCAAAGGTCCATTCAGGATGTTATGTTTGAAGGGCTAGAGCTAAAGAAAAGGAGAGTATTCCCGGTTCACCGCACTGTGTCCCAGCTTATAAAGAGGGAATGGGAAAATCCAGATAAAAAATCATTTATACCAAGGGCCATTAAAAGGAAGTACCCCTTTGATGATTCTGAGACTAAATCATGGGATCATCCCCCAAGATAGATGTGGCCATAGCGAAAATTTCAAAAGAGGATCCTTGCCCTTTGAAGACCTAGGAACTCTTAGGGAGCCCATGGACAAGAAAGCAGAGGTTTTCCTTAAGAGAACGTGGGAAACCGCTGGGGCAGCTTTAAAGCCTTGTATAGCGGGCACCTCAGTGGCAAGATCCATGATGCTGTGGATCGATCAGCTCAGTTCTGACATCCAAAATGAGGTTCCTAAAGATCAGCTGCTGGCCTCTCTTCCTGCAATTAAAAAGCGGCTGCCTTCCTTGCAGATGCCTCTTCGGATACTCTGAGATTGTCGGCTAGGGCTGCGGCTTTGTCCAACTCTGCAAGACGAGCCTTGTGGGTTAAGAGTTGGTCAGGGGACTTAAGTTCTAAAAACAAATTATGCTCCATTCCCTGTGAAGGGGAGTTACTCTTTGGTTCAGTCCTGACGGACCTCTTAGAGAAGGCCGGGGATAAGAAGAAAGGGTTTCCTTTGCCACAGTTATCTAGGCAGTATCGGCCCTTTCGTGCGAAAGGTAGGGGGGGCAGATTAGAGGTAGAGGTCAGACAGGCTTTAGATGGAGGGGTGCCAGTAAAGGTTCGGGCTTTATGTTCAACCAGCCCTCTTCCTCCTCTAAAAACCCAGTCCGCAATGACGGGGCCTTGCGGGTAGGTGGCAGACTGAAGAATTTTCTACCAGAGTGGCAAGCGATCTCAAGAAGCGCATGGATCTTAGAGACTTTAGGCGAGGGTCTTCGCCTCGAGTTCTCCAGACTGCCACCTACCCGTTACATAGCTACAAATGGTCCTTCAGATCAGTGGGGCCTGTCTCTTCTGCAAATAGAGGTGTTGTCCCTGATGGAAAAAGGAGTTCTGGTGCCAGTGCCGGCTGGAGAAGTAGGCCAAGGGTTTTATTCCACCCTTTTTCTAATAAAAAAACCGAATGGGACATTCAGGGTCATTATAAACTTGAAACCTCTGAATCAATTCCTGACCTACCATCGGTTCAAGATGGAGACTCTAAAGTCCGCCATAAATCTGCTGACAAAAGACTGTTACATGGCGTCCCTGGATTTAAGAGACGCGTATCTCCATGTGCCCATCCACAAGGACTTTCAGAAGTATTTAAGACTGGCAGTCTATGTAAATTCTCGTCTGTTGCACCTGCAGTTCTGCGCTCTACCTTTTGGAATAGCAGTGGCCCCACGAGTCTTCACCAAGATTGTGGCCGAGATGGCGGCTCATATCAGAGAAGGCGACGGCATCTTTATCCCGTATCTGGACGACTTCTTGCTGGTTGCAGAGTCCAGGGAAAAGGTACAGAATTTCCTGCTTCATACACAGAAGATTATAGAGAAGCTAGGTTGGTTAATCAACTGGGAGAAATCTTCCCCTGTTCCTACAAGACAGAAAGTTTTTTTAGGGATCTGGTTAGATTCCCAGGTTCAAAGGTCCTTTCTACCTAGTGAGAAGATACAGAAGATAAGCTCAGTAATTCAGGAGGTTTCCTCTGCCCCAGTTATTTCCATTAGAAAGGGTATGTCCCTTTTAGGCTTGTTTACAGCGGCCTTTCCAGCAGTCCCCTGGGGGCAGCTGCATTCTAGGAAATTACAGTGGCAGTTATTGAATACGTGGGATGGTTCACGGGCAGGTCTGGATAGGAAGTTCACTTTATCAGTTGAGGTAATCTCCTCCCTATCTTGGTGGCTTCGGGAGGAAAATCTGTCCAGGGGCCTAGGTTGGAGTAAGAACCAAGAGTCCGCCATCATAACCACAGATGCTAGCCCCTTTGGCTGGGGGCACACTTGAAGGAAATAGACTGCCAGGGACCTTGGGGTCCGGAATTTCGGAGTACATCCTCAAATTTCAAAGAGACTCTAGCGGTTCTTAAAGCCCTCCAATCCTTTTCTCCCTTTATTAAGGGTAAAGATGTAAGAATATTATCTGATAACACCACCACAGTGTCCTTGATCAACAGGCAAGGGACAACTAAGTGTGCGAGTTTAATGGCATTGTCTTTTCAGATTCTCTCTCTGGCAGAGTCGCAGCTAGACTCGATTACAGCAGTTCACTTAAAGGGAAGCCTGAACATCAGAGCAGATTATCTCAGCAGACACCACATTCGTCAAGGGGAGTGGCAGTTAAATCCAGAAGTGTTCCAAAAGATCTCGGCTTTATGGGGCAAGCCTCAGGTGGATCTCTTCGCCGCAAGGGTAAACAGGCAGGTCGAAAATTTTTACTCCCTATCACCGGAAGACAGACCTTTAGCAGTAGATGCCCTGTCCCAAAGCTGGGATTGGGACCTGGCATATGCTTTTCCTCCGCTAGTACTCATTCCAAGGGTCATCAAAAGATAAAGGAAGAGAGGGCAACTGTCATCCTGGTGGCTCCCTTTTGGCCTCGGAGGGCCTGGTTCTCCTGCCTAAGAGCCATGTCGCTGAGGGATCCTTGGGTCCTGCCGGAGCTTCCAGATCTGCTCTCCCAGGGTCCAGTACGTCATCCGGAGGTGCGCAGTCTGCATTTGACGGCTTGGCTTTTGAGAGGCGGTCCTTGAAGGCTAGGGGGCTGTCGGATGCGGTCATCTCCACCCTACAGGCCAGTAGGAAAGCAGTCACGTCCAGAATTTATGTCAGGCTTTGGAAAAAATTCTTATCCACAGTTAACCTGGATTCATTAGACCTAGGAAAGCCCAACATGGCAGACATTTTGAACTTTTTACAGACGGGGCTGGAAAAGGGATTGAGAGCAGCTACTCTCAAGGTTCACGTGTCGGCCCTGGGGGCTTTGTTCGGTCAGAGGATTGCAGACCATCCGTGGATCATCAGATTCCTTAAGTCCGTCAAGAGACTACAATTGTCCAGGCCAATTCGGACTCCGTCTTGGGATCTTTTGTTGGTCCTGAAATCTTTGTGTGAAGTCCCCTTTGAACCTCTTTCTGAGATTTCTCTAAGAACGCTAGCTCAAAAGACTGCTCTTTTGGTGGCGATAACCTCAGTGCGTAGGGTAGGGGAGTTAGCAGCCTTGTCAATCAGGCAACCTTATACGCAGATTCTAGAAGATAGAATAATCTTCAAGCCAGATCCAGCTTTTTTGCCCAAGGTGGTCTCCGTTTTCCATATGTCTCAAGAGGTGGTACTGCCCTCTTTCTATGCTAGTCCCTCTTCGGAGGAAGAAAGACTTTTCATATGTTGGATGTTCGTAGGTGTGTCTTGGAATATTTAGATAGAACCAAAGACTTCAGGAAGTCAGACAGGCTCTTCGTTCAGGTATCAGGGCCAAATAAGGGAGACAAGGTGAGAGGAGATACCATCTCTAGATGGATTAGGCAGGGCATCTCTACGGCTTATGTTTCTGCAGGTTTATCTCCTCCGGTCAATCTGAGAGCCCATTCTACTCGAGCGGTGGCATCTTCCTGGGCAGAGAGGAGGGGTGCCTCCATCGAGCAGATTTGTAAAGCGGCCACTTGGTCGTCTCCACACACTTTTTCCGTCACTATAGGCTGGACGTGGGTTCTTCTTCTTCCTTAGCCTTTGGCCAAAAGGTGCTTCAGGCGGTGGTCCCACCCTAGTCTTTTCTCTGGTATTCTCTCTGGTGGTGCTGTCGTGACATGGGGAAAGCCGGTAATTACTCACCGGTAATTCTATTTCCTCATGTTCACGACAGCACCATGGGGCTTCCCACCCTTTGTTGTGTGTGTGTGGTTGGTTATGCACTTGGGTGTTCACAAAAAAAAAAAAAAAAAGAGAAGTTGTTATATTTAAATTGTTGATTATGTTGACTAATTAAGAAGGCTTCCTAGATCTCGGTAATCACTGAAGTATGGGAGGAAGTGCTTCTTTTTATACTCTAGGTTTCCTGTCCCAAGGGGAGGAGTCCATCTCTCTGATGGTGCTGTCGTGAACATGAGGAAATAGAATTACCGGCGGTGAGTAATTACCGGCTTTTTCCTCCCCCTCTTGCTGTTTTGGTTCCTCATGGTTCAGTTTTTGGTCCTCTGCTCTTTCCTCTACACAGCCCCTATTGGACAGACTGGCAGCCGATTTGTGTTTCATTACCATCTCTGCTGATGACACAACTATATACTTGTGTTAACACTCCTGCTCTACTACAGCACACCAGGGATTGTCGATCTCAAACCCATGTCTTCCAAACTTTCATGAGCTGATCTACTGAGGTTTCCTCCATCTTCTAACTTGGCTAAACCTGACATTTCCTTCATGTATAGGCAGCACGCCTGCTGTCTCTTTTGTTTGACACAGATCTTTCCTTTTATCCTCTATATTTAATCTCTTGCCTATTCAGGCCACCCACACCTCAAAAATATCTTGACTACACTCCTTTCTTACTGTTGAAACACTCCTGGCCGTGATCTACTATTGTCTCAATTACTGTAACTCGTTACGAGTTGGTCTCCAATTCACAAGACTTTCCCCTCTCCGGGCTAATCTCTTAACTGCTACGCCCATGCCTGGTTGCCCATATAGTTCAGGATTCAATATAAAATGCTCACTCACCCCCAAAGCTATGAAGTGCTGCACCCCCATACATGTCTTCCTCTGTCTACCATACTACCCATTATTTCCATTCTGCCAATGACTTGCAACTAACATCCACCGTAATCCAAATCTCAAAACTCCTCCTGAGCTTCACCAATTGTCTAGAATGCCCTACCCCAAATAGGTTAATTTGGGGGTGCCCAACCTGCATCCCTCCAGCTGTTGAACTACAACTTCCATCATGCATGGACAGCTATCAGGACATTTTGAGAGTTGTAGTTTTGCAACAGCTGGAGGGCAGCAAGGTTGGGCATACCTGGGTTAATTCATTACTTCAAGTTGGGCTTTAACCTATTATAAATGTTCCTCCATCTTTCTGAACCTGCTTGTCAAATATCCACACATCTACTCAGAAGCACTACAGATATCAGCTGGTGACTGGCTCATGCAGCCTTATAGCCTTACATTTACTCCCATATGGTGTTAGATGGGGGGGACCATTGCACAAATCAAGCATTTACCTATTGTCACCCTATCTCTGCAGATTGTAAGCTCCTTCAAGCAGAGCCCTCATTCCTCTTGTCTTATTTGTTGACTTGTTTAATGAGTTTGGATATGAACCTCTTGATTGTAAAGCTATGTGGAATATGTTGGTGTTGTATGAATATATACATACAGTATGTGCTAGGATGGAGTTCAGCAGGTCCTGGTGGAAGGCAGCATCTACATGGACTCTCTAAGCTTCATTGAAGAAAGGTCATCAATCTCGGATACCAGTTATGATGGTATCACAAAATTATTTACTGATCACAATTCTATCTTTTGCAGGTGAAATGAGAATTTAGATAGAATTTTACCCATCAGTTGTTTTAAATTGAGCTGAAACCCTATTTTCGTACACTGGAGACTGAGGACGAGGCCAACATAAATTCAGTTTTCCTTCCCCTCAGACGTCCAGATTCAGCTGTCGTTATGGTATCTCCAATTCTACATGTGCCATCGTTGTATGGAGTTATGCACTGTATAGCAGTTATACATGCTATTCTATGGTACTGTGCAGTGGGATCATATAGAACAGGGAATGGTAAAAGTAAAGTCTGGGGGCAAGAACCAAAAGGAAAATAAAAGCTTTTCTATAGCATTGTAGCTAGCTTGTGCCGTTTCTGGATTAAAGCAGCCATGTTTTCAACTACATCTGTCACTATTTTTACATTATTCATAGGCAGATATGACATAATATTGTCTAGGCAGTGCCTCCTATAGCTGTACCCTAGTGATGAGGGTACTAACCAATACTGTTAAGCACTGACACTACCACTGCTCAACACTGACAACTACACAGGGTATTCTACCCTGATGTAAAAGGACAGTAGGAGATTATCTCATTAGCCGTTAGCATCCAAGCTTCCAAGGCTCCAGAATAAATCTGTTGCCTCGTGTTCGTGTGGCTTTATGGGTCTGAGTGTCATCCCTTTCCTGAGGTGGTGCTGCTCTTGGAAGAGAGCATCCATGCCCTCCCCTGATGATTAGTCTATGAAACCTCAAATAACCTATTCCCTGTTGTCAGTGATACATTTCTGTTCCCGTTACCAGCAGAAGAAAAGGTACCAGCATTTCCTGGTGACGCGTGAGGGACCTGTGGAGCGAAGAACCCAATGTTTCTGGTGCTGAATTGCCTTTCTTTGACATGGACCGCCTCTGTTGCAGATATTTTGAAGCATTCTCCTCCTGTTGGTTTAGGTCCACTCGCCTCATCATGCTTGGCGCCATAGATCTGGATGGTGATTACAGTCGTGGAAACCACCAGTGCTAATCTGCTTGTAGTGCTATGAAAGCAAAATAAATGGTGGTCTAACTAAAAGCACGGTGATTATATTTAGTGATGAGCGAAGTATTGGAAAATTCAATTTGACTGCTTTAACGAATGTTACAAAACAATTTGCTTTGTCGTGAAGTGATGGAAGCACTGCTCCCCTTCATTGTACCTCATCAGCGCCTGTGTTCATAGCTGACCATGGCATCTGACTAATAAAACTGTAAAATAAAAATAATTCTTATCCATTTGATTTCAAATAGTGTAGCGTGAACTTGTGTTATCAAGTTTGGCATACAGGGCTCACGTTATCTAAGAATTCCAATATGGATTCTACTACTACGAACCCTTAAGTTCTGGTCCTTAGCAGCGGCCTCCATAACAGAATTCCTAGATAACCCAAACCTTGTACGACAAACTTGAAAACACAAGTTCACTAAAGACTACAATCAAATTACTGCTTTACTGCGTTTCACAGAAACCCGATTTTCTGCCATCAAGCACAATGAAATTCAGCTTTGCGGTGAAATAAATTTTACCAGAAATTTGGATCAAGTTTGTGGAGTTATATTTGCTCAACACGAATTATACTAAAAGAACTGTGTCTAGCACTAAATGTTCTTCATCCAGTTTCTGCTCTGTTTCTCATCCTTGTATATGATGAGATGACTATAAACATGTGTACTTTGCGTGGGGGGGGGGGGTGTCTCTCATTTAGATATTCGCCCATGTATCAGTGGTTTCTGAAGTATTGTGGTCTACACCAGGGGTCAGCAAACTCTGGCACTCCAAGTGTTGTGAAACTACATCTCCCATCATGCACACTTGCTTGGCTGCTCTCTAAGCTCTCAAAAAACCCGATGGTTCTTTGAAGGTGGAGGGTGATAGGTCACTAATACCTCTTAAGTTAGGGCTGGTGAGATGATCCTTCCAAAGAGTTCTCTCACTGTTAATAGACATTGCCCATTTGCCTCCTGTCATCAAGCCTGCGCTATGTGAACTCGCGGTCACCCTGCCTTTAATAGGGATGGTACTTGGTGTGCTCATGCTGTGCTTATTATAGGCAGCGTAGTGCATGGCAATAGCCTTGGGGTACTGTGGTGTGTATTTCACCAAGGGGTGCTAGGCTTAGGAACATTAAGAAACCCTGGAACTACATAGACCTCTCATCTGAAGGCTCTCCTCCCATTGCTGGTACATGTAGTCATTCACCTCCTCGGGTTTTCCTCCCGTTGCTGCTATATGTCATCATTCAACTCCTTGGGCTTACTAGAACTGAGCTGAGTGGTGGCTCAGTGGTTATCTGATGTGGGTTCTGTGTTCTGAACGATGCAGCTTGGTGGGAAGAGATGAATGGAATCATTTTTAAAACTAAGTCTAAACTTTTTTTTTTTGTTTGCTACCTTCCACTGTTTATCACCATTCACAACCAACCAAATTCTTTTCTCCACATCACACCAAATTATTCACAAAACCGATTATAAGACAGCACACACTCCAAACATATCTTTCCCTTGCTTGGATTGGAACCACGACCCTCCGTGCTCTAAGACACCTGTACTAACCACTGGAGCCACCATACTACTCAACACAAGAAGCTACTATGGGAGGAGGCGTCTAGTTTAAGATATTCCCATCACCCCCATTGGGGTTTCAAAAACGTTGGTGGAGGCCAACAAATACTACTATTCCATTCAAACTCCATAGAGATATAGCCCTTGCTCTCCTACAACCAGCCTTTCTCAGATTTAAACCAATGACTGCACCACTCTAAGCTGGCAGCATGGTGGCTCAGTGCTGAGCGCTACTAACATAAGAAACCAGTAGGAGGTGAGCAATGACACGATCCAGTTTGTTAGGATATTTCCATCTCCCTTATTGTGGTTTCAAAAACGATGGTGGAGGCCAACAAATAGTATTTTTTGACAATTAAAAAGCTAAGTCCAATACGCTTCTCTTTCCCACCCCCATTATCACCACCCGCATTCAATCTCCATAGGGATATAGCACTTGCTCTTCTACAACCCCCTTTCTCAGATTTGAACCAATGACTGCACCACTGTAAGATGGTAGTTTGGTGGCTCAGTGGTGAGCGCCGCTAACATAAGAAAGTACTCTGAGTTAAATGATGCACTTTATATAGGGGATATGCGACCGCGCTGTGTATAGCGAGTATATGATTGCACTATATATATGGGGTATTCGACTGCACTGTATGTAGGGTGTTTCTAACTGCACTGTATATAGGGGTATGTGACTGCATTGTATATAGAGGGTATGTGATTTCACTGTATATATGGTGTATGTGACTGCACTGTATATAGGGTGTATGTGACTGCATTGTATATAGGGGGGTATGTGATTTCACTGTATATATGGTGTATGTGACTGCACTGTATATAGGGGGCATATGACCACTGTGTATAGGGGATATGTCCCTGCACTGTATATAGGGTTATGTGACTGCACTGTATATAGGATGTATGTGACTGCACTGTATATAGTGTGTATGTGACTGCACTGTATATAGGGTGTATGTGACTGCACTGTATAAAGGGTGTATGTGACTGCACTGTATATAGGGTTATGTGACTGCACTGTATATAGGGGGCATATGACCACTGTGTATAGGGGATATGTCCCTGCACTGTATATAGGGTCTATGTGACTGCATTGTATATAGGGGGCATGTGACTGCACTGTATATAGGGGGCATGTGACTGCACTGTATATAGGGGGCATGTGACTGCACTGTATATAGGGTCTATGTGACTGCACTGTATATGGTGGGTGTCTGACTGCACTGTATAGAGGGGTATGTGACTGCACTGTATAGAGGGGTATGTGACTGCACTGTATATAGGGTGTATGTGACTTCACTGTATATAGGGTGTATGTGACTGCACTGTATATAGGGTGTATGTCCCTGCACTGTATATAGGGGGTATGTGACTGCACTGTATATAGGGTTATGTGACTGCACTGTATATAGGATGTATGTGACTGCACTGTATATAGGAGTATGTGACTGCACTGTATATAGGGGTATGTGACTGCACTGTATATAGACGGTATGTGACTGCACTGTATATAGGGGTATGTGACTGCACTGTATATAGGGAGTATGTGACTGCACTGTATATAGGGTGTATGTGACTGCACTGTATATAGGGGTATGTGACTGCACTGTATATAGGGGTATGTGACTGCACTGTATATAGGGGTATGTGACTGCACTGTATATAGGGGTATGTGACTGCACTGTATATAGGGTGTATGTGACTGCACTGTATATAGGGTATGTGACTGCACTGTATATAGGGGGTATGTGACTGCACTGTATATAGGGGTATGTGACTGCACTGTATATAGGGGTATGTGACTGCACTGTATATAGGGGGCATGTGACTGCACTGTATATAGGAGTGGCATGTGACTGCAATGTATGTAGGGGGTATGTGACTGCACTGTATATAGGGGTATGTGACTGCATTGTATATAGGGGTATGTAACTGCACTGTATATAGGGGTATGTGACTGCACTGTATATAGGGGTACGTGCCTGCACTGTATATAGGGTGTACGTGCCTGCACTGTATATAGGGTGTACGTGCCTGCACTGTATATAGTGTATGTCCCTGCACTGTATATAGGGTGTACGTCCCTGCACTGTATATAAGGTGTATGTCCCTGCACTGTATATAGGGTCTATGTGACTGCACTGTATATAGGGTTATGTGACTGCACTGTATATGGTGGGTATCTGACTGCACTGTATAGAGGGGTATGTAACTGCACTGTATATAGGGGGTATGTGACTGCACTGTATATAGGGGGCATGTGACTGCACTGTATATAGGGGGCATGTGACTGCACTGTATATAGGGGGCATTTGACTGCACTGTATATAGGGGGTATGTGACTGCACTGTATATAGGGGTATGTGACTGCACTGTATATAAGGTGTATGTGACTGCACTGTATATAAGGTGTATGTGATTGCACTGTATATAGTGGGTATGTGACTGCACTGTATATGGTGGGCATGTGACTGCACTGTATATGGTGTGTATGTGACTACACTGCATATACACCCCTGCAGTGATGATGTGTCGCATTGATACTGGACCAAGATTTTTTCATTTTTTTAAATAAAACCTTTTATAAAATATCTTTTTTCCGTTTTGTTAAGTCGCCCTAGGTGACTATAAGTGACAGTCATTAGATTGGCAATTGTGTTCTGTGCTGGGTACATATCCATCACAGAACATATCATTTTCTATATAAAGTGCAGTGCTGCCACCTGCAGGCCTATATTGGTATACACCAATAATGGCTATAGGAACCTGCTTGAGACTCAGAGCCATCACTGGGATATTACAGCTTCCCCGATCTTAGCTGGAGAACGCTGTCACAGGTGCCGGAGCACACGGCTCCCATGACTGCACCGCTCAGATGCCATGGTCCCTCAACTCTACAATCCTGATGCTATCCCCGTGAAATTAACTAAGTATTACAGGAAACTGTTGATCACATCCTTTGGGCAGAAGGTCAAAGAAGAACTCCAACCGGAGAACACAAATTCTTCTGCCAATACCTCAACCACCTACCGTCAGTAAGGCACTATTACAATAATAAACCATCACCATGGAACCTAACAGCCAGTGGTAGGTCCTCAGCACCTTCTTTCTTTCCATGGCAGGCAGGTCCAAAATTCTATATCAAGACTCCTACTCAATGCGGATCTCCACAAGAGCGTGAGAATCATATCTTGCAATGAACCTTGTGTCCACCGCCCCCCATACCCCCCCCCCCGCCACACTGATTCGGTGGGATGGGTAGGTATGCCTGGTACTGCAGGTTCAGGGCTAAGTCACATCAGGCCAATCAAAACCTAAAGCATTCTATTAAAGAAAGCTTTCAGGGGCCTCTATTTCTGTCCCCATCCACATATCGTACCGCCATCTACTGCTGCTATAACCATGGGCAGGAGGTTCTTAGTTTACATTGTTATCAAAATGTATAAGCCCACTTGCCACGTCAAGGCGACCTCCTTCAAGTGGGTTCCTACACTAACACTAATGACTATTATTATTTATTATATACTATTAGAAATATTAGTATCTTGCCCCCTATTCTACTGCTGCTATCCCTGCTGTATTATCTTCTGACTATTATATTATTACTAATATTTCTAATAGTATTTGACTAGATCTCTATCCTAAAACTGTTGATCCAGAAGAAGGCGAAAACCCCTGGACACATTCAGCCAATTCATGTCACAGGGGAAAAATTCCTTCTCGACCCGGGAAAAGGCGATCAGTCCTAGAACCCTGGATCAAGCCCCTGATCCCTATCCCTAAATTAGGTCCCTATCCCTAAAACTGTTGATCCAGAAGAAGGCGAAAACCCTGGACACATTCAGCCAATTCATGTCACAGGGAAAAATTCCTTCTCGACCCGGGAAAAGGCGATCAGTCCTAGTACCCTGGATCAAGCCCCCTGATTCCTATCCCTAAATTAGGTCCCTATCCTAAAACATTTGATCCAGAAGAAGGCGAAAACCCCTGGACACATTCAGCCAATTCGTGTCACAGGGGAAAAATTCCTTCTCGACCCCGGGAAAAGGCGATCAGTCCTAGTACCCTGGATCAAGCCCCCTGATCCCTATCCCTAAATTAGGTCCCTATCCTAAAACATTTGATCCAGAAGAAGGCGAAAACCCCTGGACACAGTCAGCCAATTCGTGTCACAGGGGAAAAATTCCTTCTCGACCCCGGGAAAAGGCGATCAGTCCTAGAACCCTGGATCAAACCCCCTGGCCTTATTTCTAAGTTTTCTAATTATATCTATTATGTTATGTAGTTTTACTATGTGTGTGTATATGTATGTATGTTTTTTTTTTTTGATTTGGTTGCTGCTGGTGGTCTTACAGCTCCTTACCATCCATCCCCGGCAGAAAGGTTTGAAGAGGATGGTCCAGCGTTGGTATTCATGTACTGGAACATGGTTGGCTGGCGGATCTTCGGTCTTCTTCCGGCCTGATGGTGAACTCTTCTCAGGTTCTTGCTCTTCACATCCAGTTTCTGTTTGACCATCCTCTCTTCTTTTTTCTGCTGCTTGGCGGTCTTCTTCTCAGCTGTCTCATCCTGAAGCTCCGGGGATGTCTCTCCCTCCTCTCGCTCTCTCTTGACCTTCTCCACCGTCAGGTCTTCACACAGGCGGCTTGCCATCATCAGTGCCGGCTCTGGATCTTCTTCCTCCAGTGGAAAAGGCAGGTACTTCCTTTGAGCTTCGCGGTTGGTTGGCATGAGGCGCTAAGAACAGATTTAGTCACTCGTCTATGAGACGTTCCTATAAAACCTTCACATCTATAGACAGAACATGGAGGAATCTGGAGGACAATATGACAGGCAGTAGGATCGCTCACCTCCATCTTGAAGATTGGAGACGGGAGGAATCTCATGGAGTAGATGAGGCGTTGTTGGTTCATCTCCTCCACGGTGCGGGGATAAGCTGCAGGGAGAACACAACCAGATCATGAGTTTACTTCACATCAGTCTAAACCTAGAGATCAGATCAAGTTTTCATAGTCGAGTCTTATTCCCAAAAATACTCACCTGAGAAGGGTGCCAGGCCATAGATGCACTGCTGGAGGCAGTAGATGTCCTAAAGAGAGGAGAATGCAGTAAGTGACCACTTACCACTCCTCACGGGTGATAGGACAAGGGGTCAGATTACAATAAAGCCACTTACCCCCAGAGAAGTGCGGCCTGCTCCAATCCTGTACTCGTCCAGAATTGGAGAAATCTTAGCGCGATCTGTTAACCCATAAAAGAGACTTAGTCACAGATCTGATAAAGACAGTGAATGTCCTCCCAGGTGTAGGACCCCCGTGATCACACACTGATGGCCGGTCCTAGGGGTGATAATATGAAAGTCCTGGAGGACCATTTATAACTTCTTCATATATCTTTATAGCAGTCAGACAGAGATCAGCTTTCCTCATACAGAGCTCCAAATCCCCTGCAGAACCATAGAATACAATGATAAATTGTAGCTGCCTGCGGCCACCACTAGGGGGAGCAGAGGAGCGTACAGTACAGACAGTAATCAGCCCTGAGCTCCCTCTAGTGGTGTCTGCAGGCAGAGCTAATGTTACCATTTAGATCAGTGCAGAGGATTTGGAGCTTTGTATCAGTAAAACAGAACTCTGATCACTATAAAAATATATCAAGAAATGAATCGACATAAAAAATGACCTGATGATAAAAGACGGACATTCGCGTTACATATAGGAGGATAATAATCACATGTGATCATGCAGTATATATATAGTGCGGTATTTACTGGGTATTTGTAGTGTCCCTTATACCAGAAGGGCCCATATACATAATACAGCACATAACACAGAGGGAGATTTATCACAACTGATATGAAGGAAAACTGGCTCAGTAACCATAGCAACCAATCAGATCGTTCCTTTCATTTTTCAAAGCAGCTCTGAAAAATGAAAGGTGGAATCTGATTGGTTGCTATAGGCAACGGAGCCAGTTCTCCTTTGCACCAGTACTAATAAATCCCCCCCCATAATGCAGACTGGATTGTAGTGGTGCCGTATAAAGGTGTATGACATAAAAGACTGTTTTCTAGCCCATAAATAAAGCAATACCCCAAAATGTGAGATAAATTGCCTCAACAACACCATACACATACCCCAATTAATAATAATATCAGTATGGTGCCCTCAATAAACAATACTGGCAGAAGAGTCCCTATATAGACACACCTAGCACAGTATTTCCCTTCATAACATTAAATTAACTGGGGGAAAAAATCCAGTTTCCTGCACCAGCCACTAGGGGGAGCTCACTACACCTATAAGTATACAGGTAATATTGGGGCCGTACACGTATACAGCTAGCTCCCCCTAGTGGGATGAAGGATAAAGACCTCAGCAGATCCCTAATCCTGTGAGTGATGCATCATGGGGGAGGAGATAAGCGTCACGTATGTCAGATGAGGGGTGTGAGATCTCACCGGCGTCCATCTTGTCCTCTCGTCGTCCTGTAATGGTCTGAGGGCCACTGACCGTTGCTTTCCTTTCAAGTTCAAATCCAGCGATCCCATTGGCTGCTGAACAGTGAGGAAATTTAAAGGGACAGGACGCTGTTATCTCCCTGCAGTGCATGTTCTGTATGTGAGATATCATGAAGCTGTGGAGATAATCTGCGGGGGACCGGTTACCATCACCACTCATATCTCCCCCAGGGGGCATAATATCTGATCACTGTTATATCTGACATGTTATTACATTATTAATGTGCTATGAAGAAATTATTGTAAAATCACAGGCTTTTAATTAAAACATCTTTTTAACCCCTCGCTGACCAGGTGATTTTGAGTCTCTCTGATTGTATACTGAGGTTTTTATCTTTCTGGGGCCTAATACAGGATGTAACTCAGGATCAGTACAGGATAAGTAATGTATGTACACAGTGACTGCACCAGCAGAATAGTGAGTGCAGCTCTGGAGTATAATACAGGATGTAACTCAGGATCAGTACAGGATAAGTAATGTATGTACACAGTGACTGCACCAGCAGAATAGTGAGTGCAGCTCTGGAGTATAATACAGGATGTAACTCAGGATCAGTACAGGATAAGTAATGTATGTACACAGTGACTGCACCAGCAGAATAGTGAGTGCAGCTCTGGAGTATAATACAGGATGTAACTCAGGATCAGTACAGGATAAGTAATGTATGTACACAGTGACTCCACCAGCAGAATAGTGAGTGCAGCTCTGGAGTATAATACAGGATGTAACTCAGGATCAGTACAGGATAAGTAATGCATGTACATAGTGACTCCACCAGCAGAATAGTGAGTACAGCTCTGGAGTATAATACAGGATGTAACTCAGGATCAGTACAGGATAAGTAATGTAATGTATGTACACAGTGACTGCACCAGCAGAATAGTGAATGCAGCTCTGGAGTATAATACAGGATGTAACTCAGGATCAGTACAGGATAAGTAATGTATGTACACAGTGACTGCACCAGCAGAATAGTGAGTGCAGCTCTGGAGTATAATACAGGATGTAACTCAGGATCAGTACAGGATAAGTAATGTATGTACACAGTGACTGCACCAGCAGAATAGTGAGTGCAGCTCTGGAGTATAATGCAGGATGTAACTCAGGATCAGTACAGGATAAGTAATGTATGTACACAGTGACTGCACCAGCAGAATAGTGAGTGCAGCTCTGGAGTATAATACAGGATGTAACTCAGGATCAGTACAGGATAAGTAATGTATGTACACAGTGACTGCACCAGCAGAATAGTGAGTGCAGCTCTGGAGTATAATACAGGATGTAACTCAGGATCAGTACAGGATAAGTAATGTATGTACACAGTGACTGCACCAGCAGAATAGTAAGTGCAGCTCTGGAGTATAATACAGGAGGTAACTCAGGATCAGTACAGGATAAATAATGTATGTACATAGTGACTCCACCAGCAGAATAGTGAGTGCAGCTCTGGAGTATAATACAGGATGTAACTCAGGATCAGTACAGGATAAGTAATGTATGTACACAGTGACTGCACCAGCAGAATAGTGAGTGCAGCTCTGGAGTATAATACAGGATATAACTCAGGATCAGTACAGGATAAGTAATGTATGTACACAGTGACTCCACCAGCAGAATAGTGAGTGCAGCTCTGGAGTATAATACAGGATGTAACTCAGGATCAGTACAGGATAAGTAATGTATGTACACAGTGACTCCACCAGCAGAACAGTGAGTGCAGCTCTGGAGTATAATACAGGATGTAACTCAGGATCAGTACAGGATAAATAATGTATGTACACAGTGACTGCACCAGCAGAACAGTGAGTACAGCTCTGGAGTATAATACAGGATGTAACTCAGGATCAGTACAGGATAAGTAATGTATATACACAGTGACTCCACCAGCAGAATAGTGAGTACAGCTCTGGAGTATAATACAGGATGTAACTCAGGATCAGTACAGGATAAGTAATGTATGTACACAGTGACTGCACCAGCAGAATAGTGAGTGCAGCTCTGGAGTATAATACAGGATGTAACCCAGGATCAGTACAGGATAAGTAATGTATGTACACAGTGACTGCACCAGCAGAATAGTGAGTGCAGCTCTGGAGTATAATACAGGATATAACTCAGGATCAGTACAGGATAAGTAATGTGTGTACACAGTGACTGCACCAGCAGAATAGTGAGTGCAGCTCTGGAGTATAATACAGGATGTAACTCAGGATCAGTACAGGATAAGTAATGTATGTACACAGTGACTGCACCAGCAGAATAGTGAGTGCAGCTCTGGAGTATAATACAGGATGTAACACACGATCAGTACAGGATAAGTAATGTAATGTACACAGTGACTCCACCAGCAGAATAGTGAGTGCAGCTCTGGAGTATAATACAGGATGTAACTCAGGATCAGTACAGGATAAGTAATGTAATGTATGTACACAGTGACTGCACCAGCAGAATAGTGAGTGCAGCTCTGGAGTATAATACAGGATGTAATTCCCTTCCCGTGAACTTTCCATACCCTCGTCACTTCCGGTTGTGACCATCCGCACTGGAAGTGACGTTTGCAGGTTTGGAAGGAGGTTTGTCACGCTGCTCGCCACCAGAGTGGCTGAGAAGGAGGTGAGTCAGCGCATGCGCCGAGGGCAGGAAACATTACGGCAAGTGCGCAAGCGCGCCCATCTGCGCTGGTTCCTGGTTTAGCTCTTGCTGTGCGGGTAGGGAAAAATTACAGGCCAGTGCGCAAGCGCGAATACAACATGGCGCTGTCCAAGGTAAAGTGTGGATAACGAGACAAGGGAGGGCTGGTGCGAGGGAAACATATGGCTGCTTGTAGCCTGGGGCATCTGTCCCTTTATACCGCACTTGCGCACTGTCCCGTAATTTTTCCCTACCCTTGGCGCATTCACAGCAACTTCGTCATTTTGCGCCTGCGAGACACACCTTCTTAGCCATTCTGGTGGCGAGCGGCGTGACACACCTGCAAACGTCACTTCAGGTGCGGTTGCGTCACAACCAGAAGTAACGAGGGTATGGAAAGTTCGCGGGTAGGGAAAAATAACGGAACACCGGCACTGACGTGCGCAATAAAGCAAATTTGGCGTCCCTCATGGCCACATGCTATTTGCCGCTCCTCCCTCCATTACTGACGGTCTTTTACCCCTATATAAGGTATGACTTGATGTATTAAATGTATATCTATTATTTATTGGGCTGCTCCTGATGAAGGGACCCTGTATAGACCCGAAACGCGTTGAGCCGGATTTACTTTTTAAAAGAACCTGACAAGAAGCCCAACGCTGCCTTCATCTTCTAATACTCTACAGGCGATCCAGGCTGGGGCGTCACTAGGGTCACCCTGTGTCTTCAGTTTATCCGGGTCACCACCCCCCTTGTGAATTAAGTCACAATATTCATTTTTACTTTAAACACGTTTTTATTTTATACGTCCACCTACCTCTCCACCATAGGTCCTAGCTATTACTAGAGACACCAGTAGGTTGGGGTGTCATTTGATTAGACCCCTGTGGATCTTATTTTAGAGGTATCTATTCGGCACCATGAAGTGGGTAGACATTTGGATGTTGGCGATGGGTCTGCTATCTTGACCCTTCACTTCCAACTGTCTTTTCCTGTCACGTTTCTCATCACACGCCGATTTCTATCCGCATGGCCACTACCCACAGGCTGCCTTTTCTACAATAACCACTTGGCCTCTACTCTCTTTTTCATTCTCTCCATCCACTGGCGCCTCCCGTTTGGTTCCGATCCGTTGGATCTCCATCCACGTGATCTGAATAACCCTCAATTTTTTTTCATTTTGCCACATATCACTGCGCATGCGCCGGCCATTTCCATTGTGCAGGCGTCCGGCGATTCTGGTCCTCAGCGTCAGGCAGTGATCACATGATTAGGAGCACACTGGGGGCTACTGGAAGGTAATGATGTCGGCTTTATATGTGTTTTGGAGGTGACAGCCTCAGGTTCCCTTTAAGGACCCGTGACATACATGTACGTCATATCTGGACGTGACTTAAAGTCCAATAACGTACATGTACGTCACAAGTCCGCAGGGCGCGGGGGAATCGGGGGACCATGGCTGCTCTTACCGGGTAAAGGCAGCATAGTGCAGCACCGCCCCCCTGCGATTGGCCGATCAATGAAGACTGGCACATAGCAGCGCCGGAAGCTGTAAAGCCACGGTCAGGGGGTTAGTTTTTGATATATATACATTTCAGTTAGGCCTGATGCACACGACCGTTGTTTGATTCCGTGTCCGTTGAGACGGTTTTCGTGCTTTTCTGCGAACCTATGGTTTTTAATGGGTCCGTGGAAAACTTGTCAAATGCACCGTTTGTCCTCCGCGTCCGTGATTACTGTCCATCAAAAAAATATAACTGGGGCAGTTCAAGTCAATGGGACAGTGAAAAATGCAGAGGCACATCCGACTGTCATCCGCGTCCGTGACCTGCATATATATTCCATTATCCCGGGTGGAGATATTAAAATTGCACTTTTTTTTTTCCTTCCTTTTTTTCTGGCGGACCACAGAAACACAACGGAACAAAAAACGGATCACGGAACAATGGAACCCCATTTTGCGTACCGCTAAAGACGACTGTCGTGTGCATGAGGCCTTAGTGTCAGTTTAGAATTTTACATGAACGCCCCATCTGTGTACATTACACACGTCACACCCCAATAAAATAAAAATGGCCGGTCCGTCCCAACGAGTGTACGCAGCTAGACCCCTAGGTCGGACCCCAGTAGATACAGCAGAGATGATGAAGTTTTGGGGACTCCTGCTGCATATGGGCGTTGTAAAGAAGCCAAACGTTATGCAATATTGGAGTTCGGACATTTTCTACCCGACTCCAATTTACAGTCAGACCGTGAGCCGAAAGCGATTTGAGTCAATTCGGAAATTTCTACACTACAATGACAATGCACAGTGCTCACCCCAAAACGACCCGACATCTGACCGTCTGTTCAAGGATAGCCCTGTCCTCGACCACTTGAACACCAGGATTGCTGAGGTGTACAATTACAAACTCTGTGAGAGTAGCTCCGTGTACACCCACAAGTTCCGCATTTACGAAGGGAAGGATTCCAGGATAGAACCCCCAGAATGCCCCCCCCCCCGCCCTCCATCCGAGGAGCTAGTAGGAAGATCGTGTGGGACTTACTGCACCCACTGCTGGATAAGGGTCCATTCACACGTCCGTGTGAGTTTTGCGGATTGGCAAAACACGGACACCGGAAATGTGCGTTCTGAAATTCGCCGACACTCAAATAGAAAATGCCTTTTCTTGTGTGCAATTACGGACAAGGATAGGACGTGTTCTATTTTATTCGGGAGCCGGAAATGCTTATGCGGACAGCACATACTGTTCACATCCCTTCCAGCCCCATTAAAAATTTTGCGGAACGAATCCGGACCCACTCATACGGACCTGTGAATGGACCCTAAGGGTTACCACCTCTATGCGGATAACTATTGTACTGGCATACCCCTATTCATGTCCCTAACTGACAGAAGTACGGTGGCTTGCGGCACAGTGCACAAAATTCAGAGAGGCCGCCCTAGATCCCTGGTAGGGCAACCACTGAGAATGGGGGAAAGTAGGGCTCTCCTCCGTGAGAACATGCTGGTGGTTAAGGAGAAGAGGGACGTCCTTGTACTGACCGCCATTCACACCAACGCCAGCTCCCCTGCTCCTGTACGAGGTACCACAACGTGTCGTACCAGGTCAAGTCAAGGAAGGGACGGACCCAGAAAAGGGGGATAAGGAAAGACACCATTTAGGCCTCTTTCACATGGGCGTGTTTTCCATGTGGGTGCAATGCGTGAGGTGAACTCACAGCACCCACGATGAATCCTGACCCATTTATTTCAATGTTACCACCCAAAAAAAAAATGAAGAAATAAGGGCCAAAAATTCACAGTGCCCAAAATGGTATTAACAAAGGCTACAGATCATCCCGAAAAATAAAGAGCCCTGTAAATAAAAATTATGGTGGGTGCAAAATATAACCATGAAAAAAATTAATTGTACGGTCAGAATAATGAGCACAAATCAGTTTGAACGCTGTAAAAAAACAAAACAAAAAAAAAACTGGTAGGTCTGTGTTTTGGTTTCCGATTCCGCCCCATTTGGAACTTTTCCCAGCTCCCGACTACATTCTATGCAATATTAAGGGGTTCCATCAGAAAAGACAAAGTGTTTCTACAAAAAAATAAACCCTCAAACATCTGTGAACGGAAAAATAGAAACACAAATCCACAGCATCAAAACAATTTTTATTTTCCAACACAACTCCAATCAGTTTCATGGTAAACCCCTGCCATTTGCAGCACAGCCGCCTCGGCCTGCTCCTCCACACCCTCAGAACTCCACCATCTACCCCCTGATCACCACCAGCTGAGGCCTTTTATACCGGAGGGTCTCCCACAATCCTCTGCAGTTTCCTCTATAAAAGCCCAGACTTCCTGCTGGCCGTCCTCTTATGTGGTCAGAGCAGACACCCTCTGCTGCAGCCAGGGCAGGTAAGTAGCACACGGTTGTTACTTTGGCTTTGCTTCCTGGTTCAGAAGATAAACCATGAGGAGGGGGAAGCAGAGCATTAGGTGGGCAGCCTGAGAAGGAAGAGATGAGAGGCGCATTCACAGGGGTTTTATTAGAACTTATATCATAACTAAGATTAGAGCTGCTGCTTATCACACGGATCTTTCCATAGAGTCCATAGGGGTCTTCTACTACAGGGAGCATTATACCACATGGGAGCCTATGGGTCCTATAATACTATAGGAGACTACAGGGGTGTGGTGTTATATGGGGGGTTACATGGTAGACTGCATACTATAAGAGACTACAGGGGTGTGGTGTTATATGGGGGGTTACATGGTAGACTGTATACTATAAGGAGACTACAGGGGTGTGGTGTTATATGGGGGGTTACATGGTAGAAGACTGCATACTATAAGTAGACTACAGGGGTGTGGTGTTATATGGGGGGTTACATGGTAGAAGACTGCATACTATAAGGAGACTACAGGGGTGTGGTGTTATATGGGGGTTACATGGTAGACTGCATACTATAAGGAGACTACAGGGGTGTGGTGTTATATGGGGGTTACATGGTAGAAGACTGCATACTATAGGAGACTACAGGGGTGTGGTGTTATATGGGGGTTACATGGTAGACTGCATACTATAGGAGACTACAGGGGTGTGGTGTTATATGGGGGTTACATGGTAGAAGACTGCATACTATAAGGAGACTACAGGGGTGTGGTGTTATATGGGGGTTACATGGTAGAAGACTGCATACTATAAGGAGACTACAGGGGTGTGGTGTTATATGGAGGGTTACATGGTAGACTGCATACTATAAGACTTCATGGGTGTGGTGTTATATGGGGGGTTACATGGTAAAAGACTGCATACTATAAGACTACAGGGGTGTGGTGTTATATGGGGGGTTACATGGTAGAAGACTGCATACTATAAGGAGACTACAGGGGTGTGGTGTTATATGGGGGGTTACATGGTAGACTGCATACTATAAGACTTCATGGGTGTGGTGTTATATGGGGGGTTACATGGTAGACTGCATACTATAAGGAGACTACAGGGGTGTGGTGTTATATGGGGGTTACATGGTAGAAGACTGCATACTATAAGGAGACTACAGGGGTGTGGTGTTATATGGGGGTTACATGGTAGATGACTGCATACTATAAGGAGACTACAGGGGTGTGATGTTATATGGGGGTTACATGGTAGAGACTGCATACTATAGGGAGACTACAGGGGTGTGGTGTTATATGGGGGTTACATGGTAGAAGACTGCATACTATAAGGAGACTACAGGGGTGTGGTGTTATATGGGGGTTTACATGGTAGAAGACTGCATACTATAAGGAGACTACAGGGGTGTGGTGTTATATGGAGGGTTACATGGTAGAAGACTGCATACTATAAGGAGACTACAGGGGTGTGGTGTTATATGGGGGTTACATGGTAGAAGACTGCATACTATAAGGAGACTACAGGGGTGTGGTGTTATATGGGGGTTACATGGTAGAAGACTGCATACTATAAGGAGACTACAGGGGTGTGGTGTTATATGGGGGGTTACATGGGGACCTGTTGGGGATGGGGACCTGTTGGGGATGGGGACCTGTTGGGGATGGGGACCTGTTGGGGATGGGGACCTGTTGGGGATGGGGACCTGTTGGGGATGGGGACCTGTTGGGGATGGGGACCTGTTGGGGATGGGGACCTGTTGGGGATGGGGACCTGTTGGGGATGGGGACCTGTTGGGGATGGGGACCTGTTGGGGATGGGGACCTGTTGGGGATGGGGACCTGTTGGGGATGGGGACCTGTTGGGGATGGGGACCTGTTGGGGATGGGGACCTGTTGGGGATGGGGACCTGTTGGGGATGGGGACCTGTTGGGGATGGGGACCTGTTGGGGATGGGGACCTGTTGGGGATGGGGACCTGTTGGGGATGGGGACCTGTTGGGGATGGGGACCTGTTGGGGATGGGGACCTGTTGGGGATGGGGACCTGTTGGGGATGGGGACCTGTTGGGGATGGGGACCTGTTGGGGATGGGGACCTGTTGGGGATGGGGACCTGTTGGGGATGGGGACCTGTTGGGGATGGGGACCTGTTGGGGATGGGGACCTGTTGGGGATGGGGACCTGTTGGGGATGGGGACCTGTTGGGGATGGGGACCTGTTGGGGATGGGGACCTGTTGGGGATGGGGACCTGTTGAAGAGAAACTACAAGGGTGCATTATCCCACTGGTAATAGTGGCAAATTAGAGTACAGTGGCCCAGCTTGCAGCAGGGAATTACAGGGGGGTCTACAAGGGTGCATTCACCAGGGGAGCTACAGGGGGTGTATTATACTACATTAAGATTGTAGGGTTGCAGTACACTGTAAGAGGGTCTATAGGTGTGCAGGTTTTGGGGATTACAGGGGGCTACATGGGGACATTATACTATAAGTGTACAGTATACTCTGGTTGGTGCTACGGGGGAGGGGGGGTGCAGTATACTCTGGGTTGAGGCTACGGGGGGGCGGGGTGCAGTATACTCTGGGTTGGGGCTACGGGGGGTGCAGTGTATTCTGGGTGGGGCCTACAGGGGAGCTTAGTATACTTTGGGGGCCCAACAGGGGGAGCGTAGTATACTTGGGGGGCCCAACAGGGGGAGCGTAGTATACTTGGGGGGCCCAACAGGGGGAGCGTAGTATACTTGGGGGGCCCAACAGGGGGAGCGTAGTATACTTGGGGGGCCCAACAGGGGGAGCGTAGTATACTTTGGGGGGGGAGGGCCTAGTATACTCTGAGCTTTCAGGTGTTTGTTTTCGTGTTTGTATTGACTGGAGATCCAGGGAGCTTAGGTGGGGACTCTACAGCGGTGCATTCACCAGGGGGGCTACAGGGGGTGTATTATACTACATTAAGATTGTAGCATTGCAGTGCACTGTAAGAGGGTCTATAGGTGTGCAGGTTTTGGGGATTACAGGGGGCTACATGGGAACATTATACTATAAGTGTACAGTATACTCCTGGTTGGTGCTACGGGGGAGGGGGGGTGCAGTATACTCTGGGTTGGGGCAGTGTATTCTGGGTGGGGCCTACAGTGGGGCGTAGTATACTTCGGGGGCTCTACAGGGGGAGCGTAGTATACTTTGGGGGCCCAACAGGAGGGCCTAGTATACTTTGGGGGAGGGCCTAGTATACTTTGGGGGAGGGCCTAGTATACTGGGGGAGGGCCTAGTATACTGGGGGAGGGCCTAGTATACTGGGGGAGGGCCTAGTATACTGGGGGGAGGGCCTAGTATACTGGGGGAGGGCCTAGTATACTGGGGGGAGGGCCTAGTATACTGGGGGAGGGCCTAGTATACTGGGGGGAGGGCCTAGTATACTGGGGGAGGGCCTAGTATACTGGGGGGAGGGCCTAGTATACTGGGGGAGGGCCTAGTATACTGGGGGAGAGGCCTAGTATACTTTGGGGGAGGGAGGGCCTAGTATACTTTGGGGGGGAGGAGGGCCTAGTATACTTTGGGGGGGAGGAGGGCCTAGTATACTTTGGGGGAGGAGAGGGCCTAGTATACTTTGGGGGAGGAGGGCCTAGTATACTTTGGGGGAGGAGGGCCTAGTATACTTTGGGGGAGGAGGGCCTAGTATACTTTGGGGGTGAGGGAGGGCCTAGTATACTTTAGGGGTGGGAGGCCTAGCATACTTTGGGGGAGTGGCCTAGTATACTTGGGGAGGGCCTAGTATACTTTGGGGGATGGCCTAGCATACTTTGGGGAGGGCCTAGTATACTTTGGGGGAGGCCTAGTATACTTTGGGGGAGGAGGGCCTAGTATACTTTTGGGGGAGGGGCCTAGTATACTTTGGGGGAGGGCCTAGCATACTTTGGGGGAGAGGCCTAGTATACTTTGGGGGAGGGCCTAGTATACTTTGGGGGGGGGGAGGGCCTAGTATACTTTGGGGGGGGGGAGGGCCTAGTATACTTTGGGGTGGGAGGGCCCTAGTATACTTCGGGGGTGGTGGGCCTAGTATACTTCGGGGGGTCCTAGTATACTCTGAGCTTTCAGGGGTTTGTTTTCGTGTTTGTATTAAGTGATTGGAGATCCGGGGAGCTTTGGTGGGGACTATAGTAAGTCAGTTGCTGATCATTGCACTGTATTGTATTTCTCTTGTGTAATCCCCATTGTGTTCGATTGACAGCGCAGTCCAGTGCACTTCTTGTCTAATGTCTGCAGTCCTGGAACATCCGTTTGAGGGGGCATATCTGTGTTCAAAATGTGAGCAAAATCTCCAGCTTGGTATCGCACATCGTGTATCTAAATCAGTGAGTCTGAACAATTTGATACCTTAGTAATATGGCAGTTTGCTGCTTTTTTGGCAGGCACTCTATGGGATGGATGTGGGGGAGGGTGGTAGCATGGAGGCTCAGGAAAGTGAGGTAGGTAGCTGGGTAATAGGGTTGCCACCTAGGTAGTATCTCACCGGCCCAACCAGTATTAATGAATTAATATTGCTGATATTTTCCTATATGGACCTACTAATGAGTGTTTCCATCGTGACATTTTGCAGGTCCTGTCCTGAGCTTCCAGTGAACAGCGATTGTTCACCACTGCGTAATTAACCCCTTCCCAACCAGCGCTGTATAGTATGGCGCAGCGGGACATAACTTGCCGCCCAGCGCCGTAGTATTACGGCATGCTGATCGGGCGGTTGCCGGAGCTGCGCCTGCCTGATCAGCTGCAGTGGACCGGCTGTTCCGGTTAGCCGGACCCCTGTTGTATGTACTGGCATCAGTGAAAACACCGATGCGGCGCATTAACCCCATCTATGCCGTGGTCAGCGCTGACTACGACATAGTAGGGGTTTGGTTTGCTGCAGGTGATTAAGCCCATGAGTCCCCGCGCTGCTGTGAACTGGACCCGATGGGTAAGAAGGCAGCCGAATGCCGTGCAGAGGCTGCCAAATGCCTTGCCTGGCATAAGGACCTGCCTTCTACGGGTGCCCAGGAAATCCATCCTCAGGCTGTAATACATTGCAGAGGGGATCAGACCCCCAAAAGTGAAAGTTAGAAATAAAGTAAAAAATAAGTAAAAAAAGTTTTTAATAAAAATAGTTTCAATTGAAAAAAAACACTTTTTCCCCTGATTTTATAATAAAAAATAGAAAAAAACACATCTGCCACGATCAACTCTATAAATATATCACATGATCCAAGACCATAAAAAAAGCCATTTTTGTCACCTCACATCACAAAAAGTGCAACACCAAGCGATCAAAAGGCGTATGTCCCACAAAATGATACCAATGGATGTCACCTCATCACGCAAGAAATTAGCCCTTACATAACAAAATTGCTAAAAAAAAACTATAGCTCTCAGAACATGGAGACACTAAAACTAGGGTGAGCGAACTGTATTTTAAGTTCGGGTTGGGGTTATCGAAGAATCCCGTTATGTATTCCGCTACCACAGACCATAATGGAATTTTTAATCCATAAGGGGATTCTTCAATGAACCTGAATCTTGGACAACACTAAGGACCTGGGGTGACATCAGTCATGTGATCAGTGCAGGGGGCGTGGCTCAGTACTGGATTGGATAAGAGGTGGTTAGGGACTGGTATAATGATCATGTGACTTGAGGGGCGGAGCTCCTGTGCTCTGTGTGGAGGAGAAGGAAGTAGAGCAGTGAAGGACGGTTGCGCAAACTTGTTGTTTTTTTTAAGTTCATCGTTCAGGTTAATTGAAGAATCCCCTTATGGATTCCAAATTCCATTAACGGGATTCTTCGATAACCCGAACTTCGGACGCCGAACTTAAAATACAAGTTCGCTCAACCCTAACTAAAACATCATTTTTTTTTCAAATATGCTAGTGTTAAAGTGAAATTAAAAAAAGTATCTCTATGTCCGTAACAGCTCTATAAAAATATCACATGACCCCTCAGATGAACACAGTAAAAAATAAAAACTATCAAACTATTTTTGTCACCCTACATCACAAATTGCAACACCAAGCGATCAAAAAGGCTTATGCCCCCAAAATAGTACCAATCACCTCATCCCACAAAAAATGAGACCCTACCTAAGACAATTGGTTAAATAAAAAAGCTATGGCTCTCAGACTATGGAGACACTAAAAGATCCTTTAGGCCGCCGTGACAAATTCTTTCAGCCACATCTCGTCTCTATACAGATTGTTACAGACACATTAGATTTCTAAATTTTTCTATCAACCCCATCCTGGTGTCCCCAGTGTCATCCTGCTGCCACCCCCAATGTGGTGCTCCCAAATGCCCCAGGTACTATACTGCTAAAAAAAATCTGCCCGGTAGTTTGCCCCCCACGGTAGTTTGCCCCCGCACGGTAGTTTGCCCCCGCACGGTAGTTTGCCCCGCACGGTAGTTTGCCCCGCACGGTAGTTTGCCCCGCACGGTAGTTTGCCCCGCACGGTAGTTTGCCCCCGCACGGTAGTTTTGCCCCATACGGTAGTTCTGTCTTCACCTCCCCCGTGTCCCCCAAATTTGGCACGTAAAATAAACTAGCTTGGATCTGAGACACCATAAGTATGCAGGGTTGGCAGATGGGTCGGATGTCAGTTCAGGGAGAACAATGCTGCAGCCGGAGTCTTCCTCTGCCAGTCAGGGGAATGTCCTCTCCAGTAAGCAGGAGGGCAGGCCAGACAGGTGCTGGTAGTGGGAGACTCAATTAGGGGTACAGATGGAGGGATCGTCGAACGGTGTGTTGTCTTCCTGGCGTTGGAGTTTGACGTATCGTGGATCGGGTTGACAGATTACTGGGAGGGGTTAGTGAAGATCCAGCAGTCATGGTCTATATTGGAACCAATGTCAGGTGGAGGGTCTTTAAAAACTAATTTACGGATTTAGGTCACAGCTTGGGGCAAGGACCTCAAAGGTAGTGTTTTCTGAAATGCCACTGTTACCAGAAGCCACGCAAGAAAGGCAGTGGGAGGTTAACAAGTGTCTCAAGAACTGGTGCAGGAAGGGGGGGTTCCTGGAGAGCTGGGTGGACTTCTGTCGGCTCCAGGCTCTATCGTAGCGATGGGCTGCACCACAATGGGGAAGGTGTAGCTGTTTTGGCTGAGAAGATGGCTAGAAGGTGCGAGGAGTGTTTAAACTAGGCACTGGGAGGAGGGTATTACAGTATGGGAAGATGGTGCAGATAGAGACCGGGTGCAAGGTAGTGGGACTCGGGGAGGAATGGAAGGAGGGACTAGAAAAGTTCAGAAGGAAAAGTGTAGAGTAAAAAATATACAAACCAGTTAACTGTATGTACAGGTTACAGCCGAGCTAAACTTGATGGTTCACACGTTATGTAAAGGATGGCAAGATGATAACTGACTTGTCGATGGATTTCAATGGCTTGTCATGAGAACTGAAAACAGACGTGTCTCAATGTTGGCTCTACTACATCGGTATACTAATGCCAGAAGCCTAACACCGAGGTACCAGCCAGTACCAAAGCCCACTTCGGATGCTTCACTGAGCCGATACATTTTAATGCTGTACATAAAGGGTTTAAAAAATGAAGGTTTTGAACAAATCTACTTCAGTTCTATGATCTAAAATCTATTTGCTCAAACCTAGATGTCAATCTTCTAAGCTTTTGATACTGTGCCCTATAAAAGGTAAGTATATAAAATGAGAATGCTTGGACTGGGGGGAAAATGTCTAAGTGGGTAAGTAACTGGCTCAGTGATGGAAAACAGAAGGTGGTGAACTGTACCAACTCAGATTGGGTCAGTCACTAGTGGGGCACCTCAGGGGTCACATCTCTAGTGGGGTACTACAGGGGTCGATATTGATGGGGTCACTGTCACCAGTGGGGTACCACTGGTGTCAGTTTTGAAGGGGTCATCATCACTAGTGGGGTACCACAGGGGTTACTAATTAAGGGGACAGCAGTGGGGTAACACTGGGGTTACTATTTAAGGGGTCAGCAGTGCTGTACCATAGGGGTCAGTATTGAGGGGTCACCATCTCTAGTTGGGTGCTACAGGGGTCAATATTGAAGGAATCAGTCATCAGTGGGGTACCACAGGGGTTAGTATTTAAGG
Organism: Bufotes viridis; assembly: GCA_033119425.1. Lineage (NCBI taxonomy): Eukaryota > Metazoa > Chordata > Amphibia > Anura > Bufonidae > Bufotes > Bufotes viridis. The sequence continues at coordinate 65,233,958 of CM065599.1, read as the reverse complement.
GGTCAGCAGTGGGGTGCCACAGGGGTTAGTATTTAAGGGGTCAGCAGTGGGGTGCCACAGGGGTCAGTATTGGAGGGGTCACCATCACTAGTGGGGTACCACAGCGGTTAGTATTAACGTTATCACTGTCACTAGTGGGGTACCACAGGGGTTGCTATTAAAGCGGTCAGCAGTGGGGTACCACAATGGTTAGTGTTAAAGGGGTCACTGTCACCAGTGGGGTACCACAGGAATCCGCATTGGAGGGGTGACTGACACTAGTGGGGTACCACAGGGGTTAGTATTGGAGTGGTCAGTATTGGGCTTCATTTTAAAAATGTAATCTTGTATAATTTTATTCTCTAAGTCAGTTCGATTACAGCACTACCAAATACATATTTTCTTTTACGTTTTACTATTGTGCAATAAAACCCCTTTTTTGTAAAGTAGTCTTTTTATATCACTGTATCCCAAAACTCATAACTATTTCCTTTTTATTATGTAGTTGTGTTAGGGCTTGATTTCTGTGGGATGACTTACTGTTCTCATTGGTATCATTTTGGGCTAAATAACACTTTATAATCCCTTAAGTTTTCTTACAGCATTTACCATAGATTTCCATGTCTGTGTAGTGCAGGTTATTACGGATGAGGCGATACAAATGTGGGGGAGATTTTTACTTTCATTGAAAAGTGTATTTTCAATAGTGTATTTTTGTATTAATTTTTTTTATAATTTAATAAATGGTTTACTTTTTAATTCGCTTTAGTCCCACAAGGGAACTATAACAAGTAAACTCTTGCTTCTAAAATGCAATATCCCTATAGTGCATTGCATTTTAACCCTTTTGCAACCAGTGCCGTACATGTACAGTGCTCGAGCGGTCTTTAAACACGGCAGCCGCTAGTGGGTCTCTGCTGTTTCACACAGCAAAGGCATGCAGCTAATGTCCGGGACAGGCAATGCTGATCGCGGACATTACACCCTTTATATGCTGTGATCATAGCATCTAAAGGCTGAAAGACCTGGAAGCGCGTGATTCCTGGTTAAGACCAGCATCTCCGTGCAGCGATCGGGGATGCCGGTCATTATTCTAATAGTTTGGATATCTCTGAGCAGACCCAGCATATTAAAGGTGCAATCCATGTATTACTATACCCCCTATGGGAGTATAAGAATCTATAAAAAACTGTGACATTTCAAGTCAATTTAAAGTAAAATACAAATATTACAAATGTAAATAACCCCTTTCCTTAAAATAAAATAAACCTCATGGCTATCGTCACATCCCAAAATGCCCGTACTATTAAATATAAAAAAATGTACAATATGGCGAATTTGGCTATTTATCAGTTTTAATTAAATCGGACACACTCCAAAACGGTATCAATAAAAACTACAGATCATCCCACAAAAAATGTGCCCTGACATAGCACCGAAGATATAACTAAAGTTATGAGGGTCAGGATATGGTGATGTAAAAAATGTAGACTAAAACCTGTCCATATATCATTTTAATTGTACTGACCCAGAGTATGAAGGGCGTAGGTAGATTTTGCTGCAAAGGGAATGTTGTGGGAACAAAACCTGTGGAATTGTATTGCAGATAACTTTTTACAATGTACAGATAGTACTGTACTACTAAACCCTTCCCCCCCCCCCAGCACCCTTAGGGCTCTTTCACACTTCTGTCCCGCCAGATCTGTCAGAACGCAAGTTGCCTAAAAGCATTTGAAGACTGATCAGTCTTTAAAATGCTTTCAGGTTACCACCATGGCAGCCAGGACAATACTGAAGTCCTGGCTGTCATGGTAAGTACTCCGCAGCAGTGTACTTACCTGCGCTGCTGCCTCCGGCGCTCCTTCATGACGTCACAGGTCCCCGTGGCGCATAGATCAATGCGCCGCCTGGACCTGTGATGTCATGAAGGAGCGCCCGGAGGCCGCAGCACAGGTAAGTACACTGCTGCGGAGTACTTAGCATGGCAGCCAGGACTTCATTAGTGTCCTGGCTGCCATGGTAACTGATCGGAGCCCCAGCTTACACTGGGGCCCTGATCGGAACTGCTGCGCATGCACAGAGCTAAACGTCTGATCTAGCGATGTGCCGATTTTTGATGGAGACAAATCCGGAACATCTGGAGGCACACTGGTTGGGAAATACTGCTCTAGATCCCGCAGATATTTCCCTCTTTATCCACAAGGACCTGTAGAGTGAAAGGGTCGTGGAATAGTGAAGTACTTTATCATCAATTCCAATTAAAAATAATTTATTGTACTGACAAACATCCGCTTTTGACAGGCATATCACTACATATAAAACCTCCACGCTGCCCGACCCGAGTTTCGCTATCCTGCTTCATCAGGGGCATCTGCAATACCTCACACAAGGCTGTTTTTAATTCCCAAAATACGCCCTCCCCTTCTAAAACCCAACCCATATATCAGCATAAAATATCAATAAAACATTAACTATAACAGCTCATACAATACTGCCATTCATATTTCCATTTGTACATTTTATTTAACAACTTTCTTTCACATTTCCCTTGATTTTCTAGAGCTAACGGGTGTATGATGCTTGCTCGATAATGAATTCATAAAAATACACACGCCCTATGTAATGTGTCACGTGTCTTATACCACGTGTAAAATCCTAACCAATCACCAATCAGACTCCACCCCCACAGGTCCTTCACGCCGGGTTAAACCCGAAAGCGCTATTAGTTATCAGGTAAAACCTCAAATTATGCATTAATATCGCACTCCGTTAAGTCCTTGGGGTTGGAAGGTATTCAATATCTACATCCATTCCACCTCTCGTTTATTGATCTTGGAACAAGATCCCCCTCATATAGATGTCCTAACAATCTCCACCCTCATAAAATGTAGAAGACCTCTTAGGTTTTTTGATGGGCCTGCTTAAAATGCAAGGACACTGCGTTTCTAAACCTTTTTTAATGTTACGTATATGTTCCTGAATCCTGGTCTTTAAACTGAGTGGTCCTACCGACATACTGGAGGCCACACGGGCACTTCAGTACGTATATTACACCAACACTATTGCAAGATGTTCCCTTTAACTTTAAATAATTGATTGATCCTTTTTACTGGAGTGGATATCCGCTGCTACTCATTCTCTCATTGTGGGCTATTTTACATGGTGCGCAAAAACCACACTACATAAACCTATTTTTAATTTGGCTGTTCCCTGTTCTACTGTAGTTATGGGCCCCACACTGTACTAGGCAATTGCGTAAACTTAACACTTTTATAAAAATTACTGTCGGTTGATCAGGAATCACCTTTTCTAGTTTTTCTTATGTTCTTTATTAGCCCCGCTTTAGTATTAAATTGTCAGGAATGTGTATTTAAAATCTTTTTTTCGTTCATTCTTATCCATGACTTCCCCACCTTGATTTCCTCTTCCACCACGACCCTACACTTCTCTAACATTCCTTCATCGTACAATTCCTGTGTATCCTTATAAATCGTCCCTTAGGGATATTAAGCCATGGTCTATGATGGCAACTATCCAAGCTTATGTAAGCATTCACATCCGTGTTTTTTTTTTAAACATTTGTTCTCTATGTAAATAGTTAGATTGAGGAAGTCTACAGAGGTGGCACTAATATTGCTAGTAAACTTAAGGTTATAGGGGTTCTCATTTATTTCTTCCTAAAACTTTTCTAGACCTCTTCTCACCCCTCCACAAGAGCAGGCAATCGTCTATATACCGCTGCCAGGTGATTAGTTCTCCGTGTTCTTTTCTATTATAAAGGACTGGGTCGATCCTCTCCCACAAAGCCATAAATAAATTTGCGAAGCTGGGTTGAATTTCGCCCCCATCGCCATACCAGAATTGGTTAGCAGCTAGATGTAGCATCCCTATATACATGTATCTCTAAGGAATTGGGTCTGCTGTTGACAGTAGAACAAAGCAAATTTATTCTGGACTGCGTTGACTTCTGTCTCTCCCACAATTTTTTTTTTTATTTACAGTATTCTGGTACGGCGATGATTGTGAAATTTGACCCCAGCTTCGAGAATTTATTTATGGCTTTGTGGGAGAGGAGATCGACCCAGTCCTGAATAGAAAAAAACATGGAGAACTAATCACCTGGTGGCTGTATATGGACTATTGCCTACTCTTGTGGAGGGGTGAGAGAAGAGGTCTAGAAAAGTTTTTGGAAGAAAATGAGAACCCCTATAACCTTAGCAATATTAGTGCCACCTCTGTAGACTTCCTCGATCTAACTATTTACATAGAGAACAAATGTTTTAAACAAACTATTCTAAAACTACAGATGGGAATGCCTACATAAGCTTGGATAGTTGCCATCATAGACCATGGCTTAATAATATCCCTAAGGGACAATTTAAAAGGATACACAGGGAGTCAGGTTATTGAAGAAAGGTTTCTGGAGAAAGGTCACAATGAAGGAATGTTAGTGTAAGGTCACGGTGGAAGAGGAAATCAAGGTGGGGAAGATGGATAAGAAAAAGATTTTATATACATTCCTGAGACAATTTTATTCTAAAGCGGGGCTAATAAAGAATATGATAAAGAGAAACTGGAATGTTTTAAAAAGATGACCCTATAATAGAAAAGGAGTTTCCTGTTAAACCGACGGTAATTTTTTTTAAAAAGGCGCAAAATTTACGCAATCTCCTAGAACAGGTATGGACAAACTGCGGCTCTCTAGCTGTTGCAAAACTGCAACTCCCAGCATGCAAAGACTGCTTGCAGCTATCAGCCTACAGCAGGGCATGGTGGGAATTGTAGTTTTACAACAGCTGGAGAAGCTGCAGTTTGCCCATCCCTGGCCTAGAACAGTGTGGGCCTATAACTACAGTAGAACAGGGAAACAGCCAAATTTAAAATGGGTTTATGTGGTGTGGTTTTTGCACCCGTTGTAAGAATAGGGCCCACAATAAGAGAATGAGGATATCCACTCCAGTAAAAAGGATCAATCATTTAAAATTAAAGGGAACATATCTTGCAATAGTGTTGGTGTAATATCCGTACTGAAGTGCCCTTGTGGCCTCCAGTATGTCGGTAGGACCACTGAGTTTAAATGCCAGGATTCAGGTAATATCTGTGGAATTTGGCTTATCTTCAATGCTTTCAGTTTGCTTGAAAGAAGCCCTGTGTTGGTCTAGTTGGATCCAAAAAACTGCAGCGCGATCCTGTATAACAAAAACGTGTTACTTAGTGAACCTTGCCCACATTACTGTAGGATCAGCAGCGCCAAGAATCCAGGCAACGTGTCAGATTATCATTTGTTTTTTTGAGTGCCCCAACATTTCCCCACTGTGCCCCAGAAGTAATAATGCTCCCATAGTGCCCATACTAGTAATCACGTTCCCTATAGACCCCCAGTAGTAGTAAAGCCCATCATAATGCCCCCAGTAGTAATTCTCCTTATAATGTGCCAGTGCAAAAAATAAGCACTCACTTAATGCCCCCAGTTTAGCTAATATCCCTATTGTGCCCCCCATAATGTGCCAGTATAAAATACCCCTAAATGGTGCCCCCAGTAAATACCCCCATAGTGCTCCTCTCCCCCTTACTCCTAGTGCCCCCATAATGTACCAGTATAAAATACCCTATAGATAGTGCCCCAGTAATGCCCAGTGTCCCCATAATTTGCAAGAATAAAATACCCCTTAGTTCCCCCACAGATGAGCCCATAGTACGCCTCTCTCCCCTTCCCCATAGTACCCACCATATAAAATACCCCTTTGCGGCCTCAGTAGATGCCCTCATAGTGCCCCCAATAATGTGCCTGTAATAAGTGCCCCATAGATGCCCCTATAGTGCCCCAGTGATGTGCCAGTAAGACGTACCCCCATAGAGGCCCCTTAATCATATGCCAGTAACTAGTACTATATAAAAAAAAACACACATACTTGCCTCCATCAGGCTGGCAACAATGCAATGCAGGCCTCTTCCAGCCTGTGTCCTGCGCTGTACGGCTCAGGTGGTGCGCAGCCTATCAGAGGACCTGGGAAGGGAGATGCCTCTCCCCTGCCCCACAGCATCCATCTTTATCGCTGTCCGGAGGACGATGATACAGATGACTGGAGATGAGCGCTTCCACAACTCATCTCCCTGATATAGATCCTGTGTATTGGTTATGTACATCTGACATCCATTTCAGCCATTTCCGTTTGAGATCTGTTTTTCAGATGGAAAAAGTGCGTGGCATTAAACACGGCCATTAATAAGGGAACAATGCAGGTATCTAATCCCAGACAATTATCTTCATTGTCTCCATTTTGTGCTTTTCCTATGTACTCACCGCCCTGTTATCACTCCATTTCACTCTCCACATCAGCCCCTCTCTCCTTCCTTCCCCATGTACAGCTCGCATGCTTTATTCACCTTCCTGAATCTTCTCAACCCATCATGTCCCACACTTAAAAATCTCACAACCATCTGCCCTTTCTCTTAATACGTTTGCTTTGGTGGATATGTTGCCTAACCTTGGCCCACCATCTTCACATTTCGACCCCTTCCCCATCTCCCATAGATGTTGTGCATTCTCGTGCCTCTTTCAACTGTGCTCCCCTACAAACCCCTATACATTCACAACTTAAGACTAATTCTCTTAACCTGCTGTCCCTCACTGAACCTTGGATTCAGCAATCTGACACTGCTTCTGCTGCTCTTAATGTGGCCTGTTTTTCACATACACCGGACAAGACATGGTGGTGGAATAGGTGTAGTTTCCCCACAATAAAGTTCTCAGTTCATCCCCCCCAGTACCATCACACTCATTCCCATTTTTTGAGGTCCTCACCCACAGACTTTCATCCCCTCTCCCTCAGTGTGGTGGTTTTACCAACCCCCTGACCAGGGGAGGGTTGGCAGGTTTAGTCCTGGGAGGCAAATCCAGTCAAGTGGCCCATTGCACCACCAGATCAGCTCAACATCCACACCCACTTTTTCCTTGTTTTATAAAGGCCCATTTCAGAAAAAAGGCAGTATTTACATTACTGCCAATGAACACCTCTAGTGGCCATTCATCAGACAGCCACTAGAGGTGCTTCCTAGTCTAGTGTTGCACAACGTGCAACACTGGCATTTACATTAAACACTCCTGATAGAAATGCATTAATTCAAAGCATCTCTATGAAGCCACGCATGTGCAATAGCCTCCCAATGCTTCCCTATGAGAAAGCAGTGGGTTGGCTGATATACTCCCACTGCACATTCCTGTGCATTGTATTTGAGGTGATCTGTAATACACTCGTAAACTGCATTGTGTTGTGGTGGAGAGCATGATTGCCTGCTAGGGTGAGGGAAGGCAGTATTCATGAGGCTAATGTTAAATCACTGCATTAGTAAAAGTTCACTGGTTTTATGTAACTCATTGTCATATTTTCAAAGGGGTCTTTACAATAAAAGGCTTGCAGAGACATGCTATAGACACCAGAACTACTACATTTAGCTATTGTGGTTCTGGTGACTATATTGTCCCTTAAAATAGAGGAAAGAATCGGCACAAAAATATCAAATAAAATGGCTGTATCATTATAAAAATCAAAAAAGTACACTTCTGACACAAATATATAGTATTTTGCAGATTTCTTTTTTACACTGTGCAGATAGTACTGTACTTCTAAAGAACATTTTTGGAGCAATTTTTTCACCAGGACCGGTCGGAACAAATCGGGTGCTATATAGCAGTGTTTCCCAACCAGTGTGCCTCCAGCTGTTGCAAAACTACAACTTCTAGCATGCCTGCACAGCCTTTGGCTGTGCAGGCATGCTGGGAGTTGTAGTTTTGCAACAGCTGGAGGCACACTGGTCGGGAAACACTGCTATATAGCACTCGATCCCGTTGCGAGTCAGGGTGAGCTGCTGTTAGGAAGGGGCAGTCAGTGTAGGGTGAATTTCATCTAAAAATTATATTTGAATAGACTTTTCAAATAACTACCGTATATACTCGAGTATAAGCCGAGTTTTTCAGCACAAAATTTGTGCCGAAAAACACAAACTCTGCTTATACTCGAGACGGAGTGGGAGGAGGAGCTGGGGGCGGGCATTTGCGGCGGGCAAGCGCAGCATGACTGACTAATGTCACGTGCCTGCCCGGCCTGCTTTATGAATGAAGCAGGCGGCGCAGGCACGTGACGTCAGTCACGCTGCGCTCGCCCGCCTGGTCTGCCTGGAGTATTCAGTGCGGCATGTGAGGAGGTAAGGTATTTTAGGAGGGGGCAAGAGTAATTGAATTTTAAAACTTTACAGGAGCGGTAATGGGGGAGGGGGGCTGTGGATGGCACTGTTATGGGATGGGAGGCTGTGGATGGCACTGTTATGGGATGGGGGCTTTGGATGGCACTGTTATGGGATGGGGGGCTGTGGATGGCACTGTTATGGGATGAGGGGGCTGTGGATGGCACTGTTATGGGATGAGGGGCTGTGGATGGCACTGTTATGGGATGAGGGGCTGTGGATGGCACTGTTATGGGATGGGGGGCTGTGGATGGCACTGTTATGGGATGGGGGGGGGGCTGTGGATGGCACTGTTATGGGATGGGGGGGGGGGCTGTGAATGGCACTGTTATGGGATGGGGGGGGGCTGTGGATGCCATCCACAGATCCCCCATAACAGTGACATCCATTTCCACCTCGGCTTATACTCGAGTCACTACTTTTCCCAGTTTTTTTAGGGTAAAATTAGGGGGGTCGGCTTATACTCGGGTCGGCTTATACTCGAGTATATACGGTAATAGTCCTTTTAAGGACTATTAGAGGTGGCAGGTCGACTGTTAGTGACATTTTCTGTATTCCACAAGCTCTGCTTGCTGTGAGCAGTGACTCAAATCTAGACTTATTTCTAGACCGTGTCAGCGTCCTCAGTGATCCCTCAGTGCCTTACAACTACTGGATGTCCAAGCTGGACACGTAGCACGAACCGGTGCTCTACGCCTTGGAGGTGCTGGTCTGCCACCAGCGTTTTGTCTGAGCGGGTATTTAGTGCTGCTGGTGGTATAACTGATAAGTGTATTCAGCTGTCCACTGAAAATGCTGACAGGTTGACTCGGATAAAAATGAACAAGGCCGGGATTGCCCCTGACTTCTCCACTCCACCAGAGGAAAGCCCCAACTGAACATCAAGGCACTTTAAGTGTGTTTAGAATGTACTGAATACATTATTCCCATGCACCGCCACAAAAAAGGGTATATGGCATATCATTTTTCGGATGGTCAGCTCACCCACAGGCTCACCCATAATGTTTTAGATGGTCAGCTTAGCTGAAGACCTTCATCCCTGGGTCACCAGCCATTAATCATTAGTTGCCTCTCCTTCTATATAACTTTTCCTCATCCTAAATGCCCATGACATTCCCTGTAATTTTTTTTGTACTCGTTCCAATGACAGGCCTTCAGAGTCCGGTATTTATCGTCACTACCTCACTGAGGTGGTACTGGGAAATTGGAGCGCCCCCGCCTGCCTTTCTTGGAAGTGGTAGCCGTGGCCGTCTCTCAGGCTCCCTCTCCAGAAGCAAACTCTGATTCCCCATTACTCGTGGTCACCATGGTAGGCGCATAAAAGAACATCGAAAGTTGAAAGCGCAGACATCGATAGATCGTCAACATCATGGGGACGTGCGATCAGCTTAGAAGCTAGCTAGTTAACAAAGCGGCAGCAGACCCTCACCTACAATTTTATATACAGTCACTGGTCAGCGCAACGTCCACTCCGTTCCTCTTACAAATTCATTATCATCAGATAGTCCGCTCAACACTGAACTTGCTATTTATATAAAAGTGAATATACGGGAAAGAATGTTCCCTTGTGATATACAATCGATTTCTGACCTTATCCTATGAACCAGGTACCCTCCCCTCTTCAGAGCAGGGGGTGCCTGGTTTAATGCTCGGGTTCTCCCATTGACTTCTATAGGGCATCGGGGTGCTCGTTCACTAGTTGCTAGTGTTCACACCCCGGCTAATTTTGGCACAGGTTGCAAACTACTATTTTGTCGTCCACACTTTCCTCAAAGCGCCATACTGCAGAACACCTACCCCTTGGCAAGGGAGATTT
>CM065599.1:65172270-65223908 GCA_033119425.1 Bufotes viridis | reverse complement strand
AAGTGGATGCTTGTGAGTACAACAAATAACTTTTATTCAATCAGATGAGACGCTTCACTATGTTCCCACTCTTTGACAGTCTACAGGTTTCTGTGGTTGAAGGGAGGAATATCGGTGGAATCTGGCTTATCTTCAATGCTATCAGTTTGCTTGAAAGAAGCCCTGTGTTGGTCTAGTTGGATCCAAAAAACTGCAGCGCAATCCTGTATAACAAAAACGTGTTACTTAGTGAAACTTACCCACATCACTGTAGAATCTGCAGCGCCAAGAATCCAGGCAACGTGTCAGATTATCATTTGTTTTTTGAGTGCCCCAACATGTCCCCACTGTGCCTCAGAAGTAATAATGCTCCCATAGTGCCCATACTAGTAATCACGTTCCCCATAGACCCCCAGTATTAATAAAGCCCATCATAATGCCCCCAGTAGTAATTCTCCTTATATTGTGCCAGTGCAAACAATAAGCACCCACTTAATGCCCCCAGTTCAGCTAATATCCCTATTGTGCCCGGATAATGTGCCAGTATAAAATACCCCTAAATGGTGCCCCCAGTAAATACCCCCATAGTGCTCCTCTCCCCTGTACTCCTAGTGCCCCCCATTATGTACCAGTATAAAATGCCCCATATATAGTGCCCCAGTAATGCCCAGTGTCCTCCATAATTTTCAAAAATAAAATACCCCTTAGTTCCCCCATAGATTAGCCCATAGTACGCCTCTCCCCCCTTCCCCATAGTACCCACCATATAAAATACCCCTTAGTTCCCCTATAGATGAGCCCATAGTACGCCTCTCTACCCTTCCCCATAGTACCCATCATATAAAATACCCCTTTGCGGCCTCAGTAGATGCCCCCATAGCGCCCCCAATAATGTGCCCCATAGATGCCCCTAAAGTGCCCCAGTAATGTGCCAGTAAGACGTACCCCCATAGAGGCCCCTTAATCATGTGCCAGTAACTAGTACCATATAAAAAGAAACATGCTTGCCTCCATCAGGCTGGCAACAATGCAATGCAGGCCTCTTCCGGCCTGTGTCCCGTGCTGTACGGCTCAGGTGGCGCGCAGCCTATCAGAGGAACTGGGAAGGGAGACGCCTCTCCCCTGCCCCACAGCATCCATCTGTATCGCTGTCCGGAGGACGATGATACAGATGACTATGGAGATGAGCGCTTCCACAACTCATCTCCCTGTGCCCTCTCCACAGGGATGGGTAGTGTATACTTTTATTATTCAGAAGAACACAAAATAAAGATGACATAGATCCTGTGTATTGGTTATGTACATCTGACATCCATTTCAGCCATTTCCGTTTGAGATCAGTTTTTCAGATGGAAAAAGTGCGTGGCATTAAACACGGCAGTTAATAAGGGCACAATGCAGGTATCTGATCCCAGACATTTGTGTTCTATTTCTATCCATTTTGTGCTTTTCCTATGTACTCACCGCCCTGTTATCACTCCATTTCACTCTCCACATCAGCCCCTCTCTCCTTCCTTCCCCATGTACAGCTCGCATGCTTTATTCACCTTCCTGAATCTTCTCAACCCATCATGTCCCACACTTAAAAATCTTAAACATTTGCAATTAGAATATTCGCGCTCAACACAACTCATCGCACATTCAGAAATCTACATGCCATGACAAAACTTAGACTCTCTACAGTTGTTACTGTCCCCAATCTCCCCTCTGGTGACTGGCAGGACAGGACAGGAAATACCTTAAAACCCTCAGGAGTGCCCTGGATGAAGTTGTGCCCCCTTACACTCAGAACCTCCAAACAGGCAAAAGCAACCTTAGCTTACACCTCAAACTCTTCCTCCATTGATTCTGCATAGGTGCTGAAGAAATTTTGTGGTGTGCAAGTTTTTCTCAAATTACACATTTATGCTGACCACTTGTAACTCCACCATTCACCTTGCCAAACAGCCTACTTTATGACCACTATCCAATAATCAAAACTACTTTTCACTCACTCCTGTAGACACCTAGTAAGCTGAAGATATAGCCACCTATTTCAAAGAGAAAATTGAAAATATCCAGCAGGAAATCTGCTCCCAACTTATAAATGTCAGATCCCCTTCCCTACTGCATTTCCTTAGCTCAATCATTTGACCCAGGCTGCTGTTCTCATCCTACCACATGCACTACTGACCCTATTCCTTCACACCTCCAGTCTCTACCCTGCTGTCATTAATCACCTAAGATCTTGAACCTGTCGTTCTCTTCTGATATCTTCCCCCTTTAAACATTGTCATAACCCCATTATTGAAAACTTCTCTTGACCCGTATTGCTCAACTAACGTCAGAATGTCTCTAATCTCCCTTCATCACTAAACTCTTGAAGTGTCTGGTTCTACACTTCCCTCATCCTCTCCAAGTCTCTCCTTGATCTGTTACAATTCTGTTTCCACACCCTACATTCTACAGAAACTGCCTTCACCAGTGACCCATGACCTCCTGATAGCTAAATATAAAGGTAACTACTAGTGTTGATCGAGCACAAAGTGCTCGAGTGCTTGGCCGAACACATCAGGATGCTCAGGTGTCTCTACAGAGAATCAGAGTATAATTGAAATCAATGGGAGAACTCGAGCATTAAACCAGGCACCCCCTGCTCTGAAGAGGGAGGGTGCCTGGTTTATAGGAAAAGGTCAGAAATTGATGGCGGTTGGCTTTGGAGAGTGTTGCCCTGCCTCTGTTGGAACTGCTGTGTTCCCTTGTCTCCCTTCCTCGGTTGCCCAAGGAACTACAGACTCTGCCGCCAGTGTTTTAAGATGAACATTTTTGGAGCAATTGTTTCACCAGGACCGGTCGGAACAAATCATCGGGTGCTATATAACACCCGGTCCCGTTGCGAGTCAGGGTGAGCTGCTGTTAGGAAGGGGCAGTCAGTGTAGGGTGAATTTCATCTAAAAATTATATTTGAATAGACTTTTCAAAGAACTAACAGTCCTTTTAAGGACTTAGAGGTGGCAGGTCGACTGTTAGTGACATTTTCTGTATTCCACAAGCTCTGCTTGCTGTGAGCAGTGAGACTCAAATCTACTTATTTCTAGACCGTGTCAGCGTCCTCAGTGATCTCTCAGTGCCTTACAACTATTGGGTGTCCAAGTTGGACACGTGGCACGAACTGGTGCTCTACGCCTTGGAGGTGCTGTCCTGCCACCAGCGTTTTGTCTGAGCGGGTATTTAGTGCTGCTGGTGGTATAACAGATAAGATTATTCAGCTGTCAACTGAAACTGCTGACAGGTTGACTCGGATAAAAATGAACAAGGCCTGGATTGCCCCTGACTTCTCCACTCCACCAGAGGAAAGCCACAACTGAACATCAAGTGTTACATACATGTAAAGTGTGGCTCCTGTTTTTATTACATTTTATGGGGTTTTACATATGGGTGTACGTACTAAATTGATTTTTTTTTTTCCAGTTTGCAGGTGTAGCTACCCTGTGTAAGAGGGTGCAAGGTACCGTGGTCGATGGCAGGTACGTGTCACCGAGGTTCCTGGCCTCGGTGAGGTAAGAGCCGGGTTTTCGTGTGTCAGCAGCAGCTAGTGCTGTTTGACACCTTGTTTTTAGTTTGGCTGCAAAGCCAATCTGGGCCGGCTCTTACTGGGAGTAGGCAAAGAGTTGGGTGGGTGCCTACTCCCCACGGTCCAGGCCGGACTTTATCCGGGCCTTTAAAAGGCAGCCTCCTCAGCAGCTGGGGGTGATTGTCCTGGAGCTGCTGTTAGGCTGTGGAATCATTTGCGTTTGGGAGTTCTGATCCATTCTGTGCTATGTGGAGTTCTCTGGGCTGGAAGCAAGAGCCCAAGCAAGGAGGAGTGCAGACGGCCTGAAAGCCGGAGGTGGATTGTCCTGCGGCTGGGCTGACAGCCAGGTGCGAACCTGCACCTAAAACCTCCCAGGTGATTGTAACCTGCATTGGACTGTTTTTGTTTTGCACCACGTTTTTCTGCTGTGTGAATTAACACCAAGAGACTGTTTACTGTTTGTTTTGTGCAAGTGTGAATAAAACACTGGTTACTGCACTTTCTGGACTCCCTTTTGCCTCTGTACTGCACCCGCACCGCTATCTACCAGAGCGGCTCCCCACACCTGTTACATAAGGGACATGAAAGGATGGATTGGCATATCAAAGGGAACCATATATGAATGTTTCTACAGCCTAACAATATTATAGACATACACAACATATGCTGTGTACTGATGAAGAAACAAGAATTTTTATATTTTACATGAGTTTCACATGTATCATTATTGTATTAAATTATATAAGCTAACTTCCACAATGATTCTTCATATGAATTTTGTTGGGTAATATGGATTTTGGATATATTATAATCAAGTACTTAAGGTTTGATAAGCATGTACTTTGTATCTACGTTATTATATTTATTTACATAGGTCACTATGCACTTTATGTTCACCTTGCACTGCACTGTAACACGTGTCCCTTTCACGTGCATGTTCACTTGTCTGTTTTTTTGGGCACATGATTTATTTCATTATGTCTGAAATATTGTATATAGCTGGTGCTAAAGACCATGTTTTGTCACCCTGTTATATGGTTGTCATATAGTCCATGGCGACCTGTTTATGTCCGGGTGGAACGTATCGTTCATGTTGAGGGTAGCAGCAGGTACGCACCTCCTCCTGGTCACATCTTCCGCTCATGTGACCACCATCACATATGGGCTGTGGCATCCGTGATCAGGTGATGTAAGGGTCCCCTACTATTTGGTATATATTATGTAATTGCTGCCCTCTGTAACTACATATCCGTCACTCTGTATATGAGCATTTCATGGTCCTGCATGAAGCTTTCGCCAACTAACACGTGTTTTATGTTTTTTATATGTATGAGGTGTTTGATCCGGATATAATTATATATCTTTATTTGTCTTTTTTCCGGTTATAGTTTGTACTGGGACTATATCCGATCACATTCCATTGTCTGTTATCTCGAACCCATGTGTTCATTTCAAACTAGCTTTCTCCATCTTCTAATCTACCTAAACCTGACATCTCAATGTCGAGGCAGAACTCCTCTTGTCACTTTTGTTTGACAATTATCTTTCCTTTACCCTCAAATATCTCGACTACACACCTTTCTTACTGTTCAAACGCTCACCTTGCCCTGGTCTGTTCTCTCAATTACTGTAACTCTTTACTAATTGGCCTCCCCCTTCACAAGACTTTCCCCTCTCCAGGCTAATCTGTCTAAAGTCTCATGCACACGACCATATGCCCCGAGTCTGAGCGGGCCATATGTCCTGGAGCGGCATACATCGTACAATGATGCTGTGCATGTCGGGCCGCCTGTTGGACTATTGTCCAGCACTCATAAGCCTTAAGGCTACTTTTCCCCTCTCCCACGACAGCACCACAGAGAGAGAGGATCTGCCCCCAGGGACAGGAAACCTACAGAAATAAAAAGGTGGAGCCTCTCTACCCCTTCAGTGGTTTCCTGTCCCTGGAAGGAGACCTACAGTTTTTTGTTTCAGGTACTAACCGCAGGTCTGGCTTTTCCCAGGGTGTCCCTGGAGGATCTGTGGCTTTTTTTCCTGCCGGGGTCCATCGCGCTGCAGGGCAGGCTGGCAGGACCCTAGGACTCAGGGTGGCGCCAGGGATGCTTCCCTGACTCTTGCGGCAGTCAGGCGTGGGCAAACTTCTCTTAGGTATTGCCACGCTGAAGGAGGAATCATTGCGTCGGCAGCAGCTAGGCTGGTCTGCGACGCAGGAAACTACTTCCGGGCGCGGTGACGAAGTTCCGGCCGGGATATCGCGAGGCTTCGGGCAGCGTCCTGCACGTGTAAGCAGCGTGCCTGTGGGGAGAAAATCTGCAGTACGGGCTGAGGTGGCTGTAGCTGCAGAACAGCGCACCAGAATATCGGCCTATCCAGCTGACCAAGAGGAATCATGGAGGAGGATAGGCAGGAGACGGTGGAGAGTGAACAGGCTGCTCCAGTCTCGGTACTTGTGCGCTTTGGGGGGTGGTGAGTAGCAATGTGACAGGTTTTACTCAGACCTCTCTCTCTCTCTCTCTCTCTCCCTTCTATCAGAAGGTTGTATGCAAAAGAAAGAACAAGGAATGTGCTATTTGCAAATGTGCTCTTTCATCTTCATGTGAAAAGAAGCTATGTCAATCCTGTATAGAGAGAACCATTTCAGAAGAATCACCTTCTCTTTTTAAAAATATACAATCCCTGATACATACAGAAGTTAAAAATACCCTGAAAAGTAGCAAAAGGAGCAAAAAAGGAGGGAAGGTTTGCAGGATTAATGATACTTCTTCTGAAAACTTGGATCCCTTTGATTCTCAGTCTTCTTCTTCCTCGTCCTCGGGCAGTGATTTGGATGATGTCAGTTTCTTTTCCCCTGGGGACACGGACAAACTACTTAAAGCTATATATTCCACCCTAAATATAGAGGACGTAAAGGAAGATAAGTCTGCCACTGATGCTTTGTTTGGAAAATTGGAAGACAGGAAAAGTCGTGTATTCCCATGCCCAGACAGTATAAATTCCTTAATTCAAAGGGAATGGAGGAAACCTGGTAAAAGAGTTTTTTTCCCTAAAAATTTCAAATGTAAATACCCTTTTGAAGACAAGGCTTCTTCCTCCTGGGGTAAAGCCCCCAAGTTGGACGTAGCCATTTCTAAGGTTTCTCGTAGATCCTCCCTTCCCTTTGAGGATGCAGGAATTTTAAAAGAACCCTTAGATAAAAGGGCGGACACATTATTAAAAGGAACATGGGAGACTTCTACAGCCTCCTTTAGGCCAGGTGTTGCTGCTTCAGTTGCAGCTAGAACCCTATCCTTCTGGCTTCAACAGTTGGAAGTTCAATTGAAGGATAAATGCCCTAGGGATCAGATTCTCTCCTCCCTCCCTACGCTTCAAAAGGCAGCAGACTTTTTAGCTGATGCAGCGGTAGATGTGGTGAAACTTGGAGCGCAATCAGCATCTCTTGCAAACTCGGCTAGAAGGGCGCTTTGGCTAAAAACTTGGAGTGGAGGAGATGTTACATCAAAACAGAAATTGTGTAGCCTCCCTTGTCAGGGGGATTTCTTATTTGGGTCCCAATTAGATGACCTTCTGGAAAAGGCAGCTGACAACAAAAAACGCTTTCCTTCATTTAACTCCGGTAGTTTTCCCTTTTCTAGACAAAGTGTCCCTTTCGTTCAAATAGGGAGAACCCGGGGAGAAGACAGCAGAGAGACAGAGGACAAAGATTTAAGACCAAATCCTCGGGGGGAAAGGGTTTTTTGTTCGGAAATTCTTCAGGCCCAGATAAAAAGCGTCCACAACAATGACGCCAGGCCGATGGTGGGAGGAAGATTAAAATTTTTCCTTCCAGCTTGGGGAAGTTTTGCAGGTTCTTGGGTTTTAGAAGTTCTAAAAGATGGTCTAAAGCCAGAATTTCGCTCCTTCCCTCCAGAAAGGTTTGTAATTACAAAGGACTTTTGCTCAAAAGAGTCAGCCTCTTTAAAACGGGAGGTTCTAGAGCTATTAGAGAAAGAGGCTCTTATTCCGGTCCCGCAAAATCAGCTCTATCAGGGATATTTTTCTCCTCTGTTCCTGGTACCCAAGCCGGACGGTACATTCAGAACAATAATAAATCTGAAAGATCTAAACAAATTTCTTGTTTACAGAAAATTCAAAATGGAGACAATAAGGTCCACGATTCTTCTCTTGTATCCCAACTGTTACATGACGGTATTAAATCTCAAGGATGCCTATTTCCACATCCCTATGCATCAAGACTTCCCAAAATTTTTGAGAATAGCGATTCGAATAGAGGGTCATCTAAAGCAATTCCAGTTTCAAGCTCTCCCCTTTGGCTTTTCCATGGCTCCAAGGGTTTTTACCAAAATAGTTGCCGAGATGATCTCCTATTTGAGGTTGAAGGACATTGTTATAGTCCCCTACCTGGACGACTTTTTAATAATCTCCAAATCCAGGCAGGAGGGTGTAAGAGCTGTTCAGACGGTTCTGGAAGTCTTTCCGACCTTAGGTTGGATTGTAAATTTGAAAAAATCACGTCCAGTTCCAGAACAGTGTCAAAGATTCTTGGGTCTAATCCTAGATTCTGTGAGTCAGAGGGTGTTCCTACCAGAAGAAAAAGTTGTAAAGGTAGCAGATCAAATAAAGTCCCTGTCAAATCCAGCGTTAACTCTGAGGAGGGGGATGTCAGTGTTAGGTTCCCTAGTTTCCTGTATTCCAGCAGTGGAGTGGGCCCAATTCCACTCTCGGGCTCTTCAGTTGGAGATTCTTACAGCCTTCAAGCAAAACAGGGAAAATTTGAATGCAAAGTTAAAAATTTCAAAGGCTACCCTGAGAATCCTAGGTTGGTGGCTGGACCCCCACAATCTCTCGCAGGGTATTCCATGGACTTACCAAGACCCGGTTGTGCTAACAGATGCAAGTCCCTGGGGGTGGGGAGCCCATATCAGAGGTCAGTTCCTTCAGGGTCAGTGGTCGGAAGTACAGAAGACCTTTTTCTCAAACAGGAAAGAACTTTTAGCAGTAAGGATGGCAGTAAAAGCAGGTCTCCCCTGGATAGGGTCGAATCATCTCAGAGTCTTCGACAATCAAACGACTGTAGCCTATCTGAATCGCCAGGGGGGGACAAGGTCTCTAACCCTAGGAAGAGAAACCTCTCTACTGTTAAAGCTACTGGAGAACAAATTTTGTCATCTGTCCGCCCTTCATATAAAAGG
The DNA here is from genome assembly GCA_033119425.1 of Bufotes viridis. NCBI lineage: Eukaryota > Metazoa > Chordata > Amphibia > Anura > Bufonidae > Bufotes > Bufotes viridis. The sequence continues at coordinate 65,215,187 of CM065599.1, read as the reverse complement.
AACAGACAATACGATAGCCGACTTCCTGAGCAGAAGCTCTTTAAAACAGGGGGAATGGACTCTGAGCAGCAGCATTTTCAAGACTATAAAGGATGCATGGGGTCAGCCGGAGATAGACCTTTTTGCTTCAAGACGGAACAAGAAAGTAGACGCCTTCTGCTCTTAAAATCCAAGGGAATCCCCATATGGGGTAGACGCGTTCTTGATAAAATGGAACTTCAGTCTAGCTTACGCCTTTCCCCCATTCAAGCTCCTGCCGTTAGTCATAAAGAAAATCAGGGAAGACAAGGCAAGGATAATTTTAATTGCCCCTTTCTGGCCAAAACAGGCCTGGTTCACTCCCCTCAGGCTAATGTCGGTCACAGATCCATGGATTCTGCCCGAAACTCCGGATCTGCTGACCCAGGGTCCAATCCTCCATCCAGCGGTGAGAGGTCTTCACCTAACTGCTTGGAACTTGAAAGGCGGTTGCTAGAAAGGAAAGGGTTCTCACCAGATCTAGTAGTTACCCTCATGAAGAGTAAAAAACCAGTTACAGTATCCATCTATGTTAGGATTTGGAAGAAATTCCTTTATTTTTGTAGATTAGATCCCTTGGATCCTCCAGAATCAGTCCCTACTATGCAGATTCTGGAGTTCCTGCAGAAAGGTCTATCCTTGGGTCTATCTAAAAGTACCTTGAAAGTTCAGGTGTCTGCTCTTTCTGCCCTTTTTGAAAAGAGCTGGTCCTTAGATCCTTGGGTCATGAGATTTTTTAGGGCAGTAGATAGAATCACCCCAGTTTCTGTTCCCTCCTTTCCTTCTTGGGACTTAAACTTAGTCTTGAATGCCCTCACGAAGCCCCCCTTTGAGCCCATAGACACTGCCAACATTAGAATGGTCACGCTAAAACTCATCTTGCTTATGGCTCTTACTACGGCCAGAAGAGTAAGTGAGTTACACGCTATTTCCAAGAATCCTCCCTACACTAACATACTTGAGGATAGGGTGGTTATTCATCCGGACCCAGCCTTCCTGCCCAAAGTCTCTTCCACCTTTCATAGGTCCCAGGAGATCATTCTACCCTCCTTTTGTGCTGATCATAAAAACCCCAAAGAAAAAGTTTTTCAATCCCTGGATGTGAGGAGGTGCCTCTTGTCATATTTAGACCAGACGGAGGGCTGGAGAAAATCCACTGCTCTGTTTGTTCTCTTCTCTGGGACTAATAGAGGCAATAAAGCTTCCAAAAGCACTTTGGACAGATGGATCAGAACAGCTATCTCTGTTACCTATCTGGAATCAGGTCTGGTTCCACCTGAAGGTTTAAGGGCTCACTCTACCCGCTCTATCTCCACCTCTTGGGCTGAAAGGGCGGGGATTTCCATTGATCAAATTTGTAAGGCTGCTATTTGGTCCTCTCCATGTACTTTCTTTAAGCACTATCGTTTGGATCTTTCTTCTTGCTCTGACCTGTCCTTTGGTAGAACGGTCTTACAGGCGGTGGTCCCTCCCTAAGGGATATTCTCTGTAAATCTCTCTGTGGTGCTGTCGTGGGGGAGGGGAAAATCGAATATTACAATTACCTGGTAATCGATTTTTTTCCAGACCCCACGACAGCACCATTCCTTATTCCCTCCCTGGTATTTTCCTTTCGGTTCTATTTTAGGCACGGGGTGTCGCATCAAAAAAAAAAAAAGAGAAAAGAATTTAATTTAATTTGTATTATATGTGAACTAACTATAGGGGAGTCCCTCTCTGGCTCTGAAAACCACTGAAGGGGTAGAGAGGCTCCACCTTTTTATTTCTGTAGGTTTCCTGTCCCTGGGGGCGGATCCTCTCTCTGTGGTGCTGTCGTGGGGTCTGGAAAAATCGATTACCAGGTAATTGTAATCTTCGATTTCACACTAGCGTTTTTACTGCATCTGGCAGGGTTCCGCAAAAACACTTCAGTTACTGATGATAAATCCATCTGCAACCATTATAAACGGATCCTGTTGTATTTGTAACATTGCCTAGACGGATCCTACATGAACTCCATTGAAAGTCAATGGGGAATGGATCAGTCCCCATTGACTTGCATTGGGGGTCAAGCCGGATCCGTCTTGCTCCGCATTCCAGCACGGAAATCAAACTACATGTTGAGGTTTGCTCTTTGGTAGGGAATGCAACTAAACGGAACAGAACGGAGCATTCAGTTCATTTTTATCACCTTTGACAATGAATGAGGAAAAACGGAAGCATTTTTCCAGCATTGAGCCCCTATATCTCAATACTGAAAAACTAAAACGCTAGTGTGAAGGTAACTGCTACTCTGCCTCTCTGAATAACAGACGGACATGCTGGGAGTTGTAGTTCTACAGCTGCTGGAGTGCCGAAGGTTGCTGATCCCTGCTCTACCACGTGCCAGTCACTGCACTGGGTGCCCATATACTGTAATTCAGGATTCAATGTAAACTGCTTATACTCGCACCCAAAGATATCCAGTGCTGCTCCCCCATCCTACTCGTGACTTCCATTCTGCCAATGACTTGTGACAACATCCACCGTAATCCAAACCTCTCGCTCCCATCTCCAAGACTCCTCCAGAGCTACACCAATTGTCTGGAATGCCCTACCGCCAAACAATTAGGTTAATTTGGGGATACCAAACGGGTGGCCCTCCAGCTGTTGAACTAACTTGCATCATGCCTGGACAGCCTATGGCTATTGGGGCATGTTGGGAGTTGTAGTTTTGCAAGAGCTGGAGGGCAGCAGGTTTGGCATCCCTGGGGTCATCCAGTTAGGCCTTTGCCTATTCTAAACTTTCCCCTTAATCATCCTTATGAACCTGCTCCTTGTCAAATATCCACACATGTGCTCAGAGGCACTACAGGCATGCTCGGACTGGCCCACGGGTACAGGGGATTACCCTGGTGGGCCTTTAGTCTCCCACCCCCTGCACAAGTGGCACATAACACAGTAGACTTAATTCGCTACATACATATAGTCAATGTACAGTACCTTCACCGGCCTATGTTCATATAAAAAAACTTATTATATTTGAATGTATCTGTATTGTGGGCCCCAAAATACATTTTACTGGTGGTCCCTAGGTACCCCAGTCCGACACAGACTACAGATATCAGCTGGCTCCCATATTGTGTTAAGATGACGAAACCATTGCACAAATCAAGCACTTGTTCCCTTTGTATGTCGCCCTCTTTCTGCAGATTGTAAGCTTCGTCAAGCAGCGACCCCATTCCCCTTGTTTTTGTTGACTTGTTTGTGATAACTGATATTGGTTGTACATGAACCTTTTGACTGTAAAGTGATGTGGAATATGTTGGAATATACTTGCAGTATGTGCTAGGTATAGACTACCTTCTATTTTTTTCTTACTGAAGAATCGGGCTGGAATAGAGCCCAGCAGGTCCTGGTGGAAGCCAGCATCTACATGGGTGCTCTAAAGATGAAGAAAGGCCATCAATCCCAGACCTTTATGGGGCTTTCTAGTCTGCAGGGATACATTTCTTGAGCCACAGATTTTGTTTTAGACTACTTGCATGTGAAAAGGCTGTACACGGTCTACTGAGATGAGAAAGCACAAACCTAGAAAGTAGAACCCCTGCTGCTACATTGTGGTCACTCTGTCTTTGGTTGGTGGGCTCTGATGCTTGTCTTCTAGATTCATGCCAAGGCGTACAGGGTCTGGCAGAGCTAGGGTCCTGTCTGTATGAAGTTAAAATGAGAACCTTACATACCACACCCAGGATAACTTAAGGGGAGGGGCAGTTATGATGGTATCACAAAATTATTTACTGATCTCAATTCTACATTTTGCAGGTGAAATGAGAATTTGGATAGAATTTTACCCATCAGTCTTTTTAAATCAAGATGAAACCCTATTTTGGTACACTGGAGGCTGATTTTATGATGGCTGCATCCTCCATTTTCCTTCCTTACCCTTAGATGTCCAGATTCAGCTGTCATTATGGTGGGACTTCTGAAGAAAGTGGTCTACGGGGTTGGGTGTTTCATGTTGGAGTTTTGAGGCACTATAGGGTGTTACTTTGTGTGGTGCTGTATCTCCAATTCTACATGTGCCACCTTTGTATGGAGTTATGCACTGTATAGCAGTTATACATGCTATTCTATGGTACTGTGCAGTGGGATCATATAGAACAGGAGATGGTAAAAGTAAAGTCTGGGGGCAAGAACCAAAAGGAAAAAAATATCTAATATAGAGCTGTAGCTAGCTTTTGTGGTTTCTGGATTGAAGCAGCCATGTTTCCCACTACTGTATCATCTGTGTCACTTTATTTTTTTTTTGATTATTCTTAGGCAGATATGACACAAAAGTGACAGTGCCTCCTATAGCTGTACCCTAGTGATGAGGGAACTAACAATACTCTTAAGACCTGACAGTACCACTGCTCAACACTTACATCAGGGCTATAATATCCTGTGTAGTTGTCAAAGGACAGTAGAACGTTATCTTATTAGCAGTTATCATCCAACCTTCCATGGTTACAGAATAAATTTGCTTACTTTTGTGACTATTATTGTTTTAACCATGTGTAAAGGGATGTCCTGGATTAGGTAACACAAGGATGCCTCTAGGACAGTGATGGCTAACCTTGGCATTCCAGCTGTGGTAAAACTACAACTCCAAAGATGCCCCCCTTGCTTGGCTGCTCTCAGAACTCTATAGAAATAAATGGAGCATGCTGGGAGTCGTATTTTCACCACAGCTGGAGTGCTGAGGTTAGCCATCACTGCTCTAGGAGCAGTGCCTTAATTATCTGTTGCCTCATGTGTTCGTGTGGCTTTATGGGTCTGAGTGTCATCCCTTTCCGGAGATGGAATGGATGCTCTCTTCCAAGAGCAGCACCATCACCTTGTTTGTATCCTAGACCAGTGTTCCTCAACTCCAGTCCTCAGTGCCCACCTAACGGTCAGGATTTCCTTAGTATTCAGCAGGTGATATAATTAGTTTCAATGCATCAGAATTTAACACAGGTATTCATTCTGTGGGTTATTCTCAAATCATGACTGGTAGGTGGGGAACACTGTCCTACTACATCTTTCTTCCAGATGCTTAGTCTATCCAACCTCAAAAGACGCTTCCCTTCTTTAAAATAACCAATTCCCTGCTGTCTGTGATCCATTTCTACTCCCTTTACCAGCAGAAGAAAAGGTACCAGCATTTCCTGGTGACGCGTGAGGGACCTGTGGAGCGAAGAACCCAATGTTTCTGGTGCTGAATTGCCTTTCTTTGACATGGACCGCCTCTGTTGCAGATATTTTGAAGAATTCTCCACCTGTTGGCTTAGGTCCACTCACCTCATCATGCTTGGTGCCATAGATCTGGATGGTGATTAGTTGTGGAAACCACCAGTGGTAATCTTCTTATAGAGCTATGAAAGCAAAATAAATGGTGGTGTATCTAAAAGGACACGGATGAAGATTTTTAGTGATGAGCAAAGTATTAAAAATTTATTTTTGACTGCTTAGACCAGGCATGCTCAACCTGCGGCCCTCCAGCTGTTGTAAAACTACAACTCCCACGATGCCCTTCTGTAGGATGATAGGATGATTCTGTAGTTGTAGGCTGTCAAGGAATGATGGGAGTTGTAGTTTTGCAACAGCTGGAGGGCCGCAGGTTGAGCATGCCTGGCTTAGACAAATTTTACATAACAATTAGCTTTGTGTCATATTACTTTGTCACGATTTGCATTTCTTTGTAAGTAATGGAAGCACTGCTACCCTTCATTGTACCCCTCAGCGGCCGTGTTCATAGCTGACCATGACATCTGACAGTAATATAACAAAAAAGATATATATATATATATATAAATACTTCTCATTTATTTGATTGCAAATAGTGTAGAGTGAACTTGTGTTATCAAGTTTGGCATACAGGGTTCACGTTATCTAAGAATTCCAATATGGATTCTGCTACCACAGACACAAGTTCACTAAACACTATTTACATTCAAATTACCGCTTTACTGCGTTTTAGGGAAAACCGATTTGCTACCATGAAGCACAATGATATTTGGCTTTGCGGTGAAATTAATTTTCCCTGAAATTTGGGTCAAATTTGAGGAGTTTGATTTGCTCAACACTAATTATATTAAAAGAACTGTGCCCAGTACTATATGTCGGCACTATATGTTCTTCATCCAGCTTCTGCACTGTTCCTCATCCTTTTATATGGTGATGAGAGGACTATAAATATTCCTGCACTTTGCAGGGTGGTGGTCTCATTTAGATATTCTCCCATGTATCAGTGGTTTCTGAAGTATTATGGTCTACACCAGAGGTCAGCAAACTCTGGCACTCCAGGTATTAGGAAACTACATCCCCCATCATGCACACTTGCTTGGCTGCTATCTAAAACCCGAGGTTTCTTTGGAGGTGGAGAGAAATAAGTCACTGATACCTCTCAGGTTAGGGCTGGTGAGATGATCTTTCCAAAGAGTTCATTTACCGTTTACTGCTGCTGTTCATAGACTTTGGAAGGAGGATTCTGGGACTTGTAGTTTCAGACCAGCTGGAGGTTGCTGATCTCTGACATAACTCAGTTGCTGGTGCTTGTCATCGTTCACCTTCTCGGCCCCTTCTCCCGTTGATGTCATCCTTCACCTCCTCGGCCCCTCCTCCTGGTGATGTCATTGTTCACCTCCTTGGCCCCTCCTCCTGTTCATGTCATCACTCACCTCCTCGGACCTACATGTATCGAGCTGAGTGGTGGCTCAGCGGTCAGCACGGGTGTCTTTCAGTTGCGGAGGCTCCAGGTTCAAATCCATTCAATGCTGTTATCTGATGGGGGTTACGTGTTCTCCTGAAAGGTGCAGCTTGGTGGTAAGAGATGAAGGGAAGTATTCTTTGTGCTATACAATTAATGGTGGTCTCCCTGAGTGGAGACCAAGAAACACAACTATATATTTTTAAAACCTAAGTCCAAAAGTTGTTTTTTTCTATTCTACCTCGCACTCACCACCAACCTCCAGTCTAAACATATTTCTTTTCCTCTCACAACCAACCTTCAAACATATTCCCTTTCTCAATCTGACACCAAATTACTATACACCATTTCTCAGCAAATTAGTACTCACCATTTCTACATCTCACACCAAATTAGTACTCACCATTTCTACATCTCACACCAAATTACCACCACACACAATCTCCATACTCATCACCACCACTCACACACAATCTCCATACTCCTCATCACCACCACTCACACACAATCTCCATACTCCTCATCACCACCACTCACACACAATCTCCATACTCCTCATCACCACCACCACTCACACACAATCTCCATACTCCTCATCACCACCACTCACACACACACACACACAGTCTCCATACTCAACACACACACACTGAAACACCCTTGCTGGGATTTGAACCAAGGACCTCACCACTCTAAGACAGCAGTACTCACCACTGAGCCACCATGCTGCTTAACACAATCAACCTCTAGGAGGTGGGCAATGACATGACCCGGCAATGGGAGGGAGCAGTTTTAATGCTATTCACCGCTCCCTGCCACATAGTGTTTTCTAAAGCAGCTTTGTTAGTAAGGTGATGTAGTGGCTCACTGGCTAATGCTGTGTTCTTGCAGTGCTGGGATCCTGGGTTCAAATACCATTTATTTTTGTTCAACCATAAAACAGCAATACAAGTGTTAACCGTAGTCGGATTCAAACCAAGAATCCCAACACTAGCAACACAGGAGTGCTATCTTCTGAGCCACTATGAAACTCAACACTAGCTGCTCCTATTCTGTGAGTGGTGACATGAACAGCATTGGGAGGACACCCATCACTTTGGGAGGACACCCGTCTTCATCACTCACTTCCTCGGGCACACTAGTACTGAGCTGAGTGGTGGCTCAGCAGTCAGCACGGGTGTCTTTCAGTTGCGGAGGCTCCAGATTCAAATCCACCCAATGCTGTTATCTGATGGGGGTTACGTGTTCTCCTGAAAGGTGCAGCTTGGTGGTAAGAAATGAAGGGAAGTATTCTTTGTGTGATGCAAATCCAATTAATGGTGGAGACCAAGAAACAGAACAATCAATATTTTTTAAAAATTTGGACCAATGACCCCAGCACTAGTACTAACCATTGAGCCAAAAGTAGTTTTTTCAATTCTACCTCGCACTCACCACCAACCTCCAGTCCAAACATATTTCTTTCCCTCTCACAACCAAACATATTCCCTTTCTCCACTCACAACCAAACCAATTTATTTTCCTCTGGACATCCAAACATATTCCTTTTATCCATCTCATTAACAGTCACAACCAATTATCAGACAGCACACACTGAACCTGCAGATCATTACAACCAATCATCAGACAGCACACACTCACCATGCAGATCATTACAACCAATCATCAGACAGCACAGACTCACCATGCAGATCATTACAACCAGTTACCAGACAGTCAACACTCACCTTGCAGATCTCACCCTTAGTCAGGCTTGAACCAAGAACCTCAGCACTCTGGAAACCACCGGAGCCATCACACTGCTCAACACAAGAAACCACTCGGAGGTGAGTAATGACATGATCGAGCGATCAAAACAACCAATATATAATTTTAAAAACCAAGTCCACACACTTTCCATGCAACTCTCGCCATCTGGTTGGATTCAAACCCAGGACCTGACTGCTTTAAGACTCTAGCACCAACTAATGGAGCCACCACACTGCTCAACACAAGAGACCACTCGGAGGTGAGCAATGACATGATCGAGCGATCAAAACAACCAATATATAATTTTTAAAAACCAAGTCCACACACTTTCCATGCAACTCTCACCATCTGGTTGGATTCGAACCCAGGACCTCACTGCTTGAAGACTCTAGCGCCAACTACTGGAGCCACCACACTGCTCAACACAAGAGACCACTAGGACATGAGCAATGACATGATCAAGCAATGGGAGGAGGCGTCCAGTTTGTTAAGATATTTCCATCACCCCCATAGTGGTTTCAAAAATGTTGGTGGAGGCCAACTATAAGATGGCAGCATGGTGCCTCAGTGATGAGCGCTGCTAACACAAGAAACCGCTCTGAGGTAAATGATGACATGATCCAGCGAGGGGAGGAGGCCCAGATTCCGTTTTATTGTTGTGTTTTTTCCATCACACACACTGTATTTTCAAAAAAGCTTTTGAGTGTTGGACAGCATGGCTTAGTAGAAAACACTGGGATGTTTGTTTTGCTCACCCGTTTTATCCAGGGAGAACACACAAACTGCATGCTAGTGATGCTCTTGATCAGATTTGAACCAAAGACCTCACTGCTCTAAGATATCAATCCTAACCACTGAAGCCACCACATTGCTCAACACAAGAGACCGCTAGGAGGTGAGCAATGACATGATCCAGAAATGGGAGGAGGCGTCCAGTTTGTTAAGATCTTTCCATCACCCTTATAATGGTTTCCAAAATGTTGGTGGAGCCCAACTCCACCACTGAGCCACCATGCTGCCATCTTAGAATAAACACTGCTAACATAAGAAACCACTGTGAGATGAATGATGACATGACCCAACAAACGGAGGTGGCCCAGATTCAGTTTTATTGTTATGTTTTTCCATCACGCCCACTGTGTTTTCAAAATGCTTTTGTGTGTTGGGCAACATGGTGTCTTAGTGGTTAGGACTGAGAAGCTTGTTTCAAATCCAATTTGTTTTGCTCACCCATTTTATCCAGGGAGAACACACAAACTGCATGCTAGTGATGTTCTTGATCAGATTTGAACCAAGGACCTCACTGCTCTAAGACATCAATCCTAACCACGGGAGCCACCACACTGCTCAACACAAGAGACCGCTAGGAGGTTAACAATGACATTCTCCAGCAATGGGAGGAGGCGTCCAGTTTGCTAAGATATTTCCATCTCCCCATTGTAGTTTCAAAAATGTTGGTGGAGGCCAACAAATAGTATTTTTGACAATGAAAAACACCAAGTCCAATACTCTTCTCTTTCCCACACCCATTATCACCACCCGCATTCAAACTCCATAGAGATATAGCCCTTGTTCTCCCACAACCAGCCTTTCTCAGATTTGAACCAATGACTTAAACACTCTAAGATGGCAGTATGGTGGTTCAGTGGTGAGCGCTGCTAACATAAGAAACTACTCTGAGATAAATGATGACAGATGTAGTTGTAGTCCATGTTCAGGAGGGCAATGGGACGCCAACTTTTAAATCCTGTCTCTCCCCTTTTGCTTTTACAAGATCGTGAGCAATATCAGTGATCAGTGATCTTCAAGAAGTAGAGGTTGCTATTGTAGTCTCGGGCGACTCCATTCACTCCCTCTTTCCCCGTTGTGATGTTTCCGGTCTTGTAACTCAGTCAGGACCGTGTGGCTGGCGTGGGGCTTTCTGAAAAAGAAGGAGCTACATTTCTCATCCTTCTCCAGGTGCTGTCCTTTGGAACAGAATATGATGCACTTGGATTCCTCCTTGAGGTGTCTTTTCATGCCCCACTTCTTCCCTTACATCCCAGCTTCACTGGTGGAGGTCCTGCAAGGAAAGCAGCTGTCTCTGCAGATCCCTGAAATCCTCTTCTACTCATATGCTTATTGACTACCTTTCGCCTGAAAGAAACTTGACTTTAACATACTCCCACAATTCAGTAGTTTTGTTAAAAATACATTTATGGTTCCTTCACCCAATGTAGGCATTCCTCAGTTGCTCCATCACCTCTTCTCTTTGCAGCAGGGCACCATTAAGCTTCTAGGAGCCAGGGCCGAGAGGAAAACCGTTGCCCTGGAGCGCCTGCAGACTAATGGCTCCATGGTAAGAGAAGAAACAAGGGACCATGGTATACTCAAGGTGTTTCACCGCCTGTGAAGTGAACACAATGTCGATGCTAGACCGTTGTGAGCCATGGGGGTGGTTCCAACTGTAGTTAACAAACCCAGCCCCCATGCAGACCACAACGTCCTGCTTGAGTCACCATCCCAATGAGCAGTTTTGAGGAAGCATTCAAATCGTTTTTGCTGAGGTGCACCCGGCTTCATTGATGGGCAGTTGAAGTCTCCACCCAGCAACACTGTCCTAGTGGTAACAAGCTGGAAAAGCTCAAAGCATTCACTCCCAACCATGAGGGCGTATATATTGATGAGACTAACCGGCTCACCCACCCATTAGCACCCAGAAGCCTGCTGCTGGCGAGTTCATGGACGGAATCAAAAGTGAAAGCCCTCCCCTGATAAGGATAGCAAATTATGCGGCACCCTGCTACCCTCACCAGACCAGTAGGAGGGTCCATGATGAGACCACTGCCATGGCCAGATGGTTGTAGGACCTGGAAGAAGGCAAAGCACATTCCTTCAGCATTTAAATGTCACAACCCTGAGAAGGCAAAGGGTTAGTACACTCTGCAGTCTAGACCTATCGCTGATACTTCTTTCATTGATGCTAAAGATGTTTAGGTTAGACATACTGTAAGAAAACGAGGGTTGTTAGTGCAAACCATACAGCTTAGTTACCACTCTTGTCGGGCAGCTCCTTATCTGTGGGACTGCTGATGTGCTCTTACCATCCTTGGGAGCTTTGCACTCGCCAGTCCCTTGGCTGCCACCGATGCATAACTCCTGGCTCTCTTTGGACAGTTTTGGAAAAGATAGCCCTCCTGTCTGCAGAGGTTGTAGGTGGTCATCTTGGGAGAGTCTTTGGATTTGTGCCCTGCCATGTGACAAATCCTGCAGGCAGTCCTATATGCTGTGACCCTTCCTGCTGCGTTTCCTGCAGATCTGCGGCATGTCAGGGTAAAAGAAAAGTCCTGAAGAGTTGACTCGGAAAGGTGCTGAACACTTGCAGGTCCAGAAGCCGTTTCCATCCAAGATGTGGGTGGAGTCCCTCACCACGGTCCAAAAATGCTTCAAGAAGATGACAAAGTCCTTTCCTGGGATGTGTGGATTTTGCATTGAAAGTCACTGTTCTTTGAGCTGGGCGGTTGCCCACAAAGTCGCTGAAAGGGTAGTCCAGTCTCACAGATTTCACTATCTCTTCGAAATGTTTGCATAGAGGCAAAGGTTATGTAGAACATCCTAAACGAAACACTTACCGGGTCATGTCTGGTACTCTCCTACCCACTTTCTTTAACTTCAGGACAAATTTCTGCCTCATCCTTGGCTCCAGAGTCGGGGAGATGGGGCTGGACTTCTTGCCAGCCTGTTGCTTGGATGTGTCGGGAGCAGCCATACTGGAGGCCGAAGGTTCTGGGTGGGCTTTCTTCATGGCCTTTTTTGCTCTACAGCTGGTCTTCTCAGAACCATGCTGCACATTGTTGGTGGTTGAAAGAGCTTCTTCCAGAAAGATGGAACTGCACGGATTCTTCAGCGTAGCTTCGTCAGATGACTTGAGCTGCACAGGTTGTTCTGCCTAGCTTATCCAGGTGGGCAGAGCTAAGCAGATTCTTCGTAGCTTCTCTTGATGTTCTTCCAAAGGTCTTCAAAAGCAACAATCCTCAGCATAGTTGTCCTCTGCAGGAAGTCTTCTAGTGGTTTCTAGGATTATAGCTCAAGAGTTATTATAAGAACTTTTGTTAGAGAACCACCCTCGTGATCATGCTACCTTCCCTACCCATGAGTAGCCCTTCCAGCCCACATAGACTTCATCACATAAGACCATGTACATACAGGGGTACCTTCACTACAATGTTCATTTAACCTAAGGAGAGTTTCAGGCAATGCACTATGGGAAATATGAAAATTAGAGGGATTCAATGAATATTTATTATAATCTTATTAAAGAGCATGACTTGTGGCAGTTCTCCTCAGTCTTATCTCCTGATATGCACTTTGGGGATGAGACCATTCTTTAGACTAGATGACACCAAGAGAGTTCATACTCGCATTTAGCTTTCCATTGTAGCATTTTATTATAATATGCTTAAAACGGAAAATGACAGAATTGTTATAACGGAAAGCCAAACAGAATACTTTAAATGCATTCCGGTTAGATCCGTCCTAATAGAGATCAACAGAATATAAAAATGGAAAGCAGCATTTTTGGTATTTTGGATGGAAAAACATGCATAAATCCTGGCTCTCTTAGGACAGCCCTTGCAAAGATGGGCCGCGTGTGCAAAGAGGTTGCAGGCGGTCATCTTGGGACAGTCCTTGGATTCGTGCCCTGCCACACGACAAAATCTTTGCAGTCCTTCATGCTATGACCCTTTCTGTTGCATTTCCTGCAGATCTGTGGCATGTCAAGGGTAAAAGAGTTGCCCACAGAAACCATGGTGCAGAAATGTTTCAAGGTCTTTTCTGGGATATGTGGATTCTGCATGGAAACAATCACTCTCCTCCTTCTCTTTGGACTGGGCAGTTGCCCAGAAAGTGGCTGAAAGGAGAGTCTGGCCTCGCAGCTTTTATCATCTCACAGTAATGCTTGCACATAGCCATAGATGCAAACGTAATTGAAAAAAATACCAGCGATGAAGGACTGGATGCTTACAGTCTCTGCTTTAGAAAAGCCTTGATCCAGGACCATCTCCTTACCAAACACCTCCCGGCTCATGTCTGGCACTCTTCACTTCGACCGTCTGCTTCATCCCTGGCTCCAGAGTTATGGAGCTGGGGCTGGGATTCCTGCTGGCCTGTTGCTTAGTTGTGTCAAGGCAGTCGAACTGGAGGACGGTGGTTTGGAGGCTTCAGTGTCTGGATGGGCTTCCTCCATGCATTTTTTTTGCTCAGCAGCTGGTCTTTGCAGCCAATTCATTTATCATCTTCCAGACTGGTAGAGCTGCACCAATTCTTCTACCTTGTAAGATGGGGAAACAGCTCTCATTGTGTGAACACTGTGTTTGTGTAAATGAAGTTAAATGATCTGGACTGACATCCTACTGTTTGGCCACAAGATGCCGCAGTTTCCTAAGCACAGCAACAGACTGCATTTCATGTGATATTGAAAACTCTCAGGGGTGGAGTTAAACAATAGCCTGGAGAATCACTGGCCATTTTAGAGTGAGGCTGAGAGAGACACTGAGGACCTGTGTGAGGAGAGAATCCATGGACATCCAGGTATAGGAGCATCCTTCAGTGACCAGAGCTACAGCAAAGTGTAGCTGAGGATTGCTGCTAGAAACGCTGATGAGAGCCGAGGAGCAACATACACTGCGGTACCGCACACTTGTTGGAGAAGCCTTTGTTCAATTCACAGTCACCAGCTGATGCAGAGCAGTCCGGCTCGGTAAGACTGATTGTGCACGTACCTCATTACAGTCTTGGCGCCTAGGATTCTAGAGACTGAGATCAGGCCCTTAGTCAGTTAGTTGGGGTTTCTATTTGTGTCAGGCCACAAGGATTGGTAAGCATTCATTACAAAGACTTCACAGTTTAAGTTACAGTTCACACTGGAGAGCTGATAAGATTTACCACAGACTCAAGCCAGGCTGGTTTTTACTCAGAAGAAACACTAAGGAACGTGCTACATGACAGGTTATTGGAGAGGAAATACTTTAGGGCAGGCATGCTCAACCTGCGGCCCTCCAGCTGTTGCAAAACTACAACTCCCATCATTCCCGGACAGCCTACAGCTATTAGCCTACAGAAGGGCATGGTGGGAGTTGTAGTTTTACAACAGCTGGAGGGCCGCAGGTTGAGCATCCCTGCTTTAGGGTATAATAAGATTGTAAGCCATTGTGCTGCACTTCAGGCTAGCCCGCACCTTGCACCCAGACAGTTGTTCCTGGTTTTAGGGTAATAACAGGTAAGGCGTGGTTGGTCTATTTGAACCCACCAGTAGGAAAATTTACCGCTGATACCTCCAGCATCCACCGGAGGGTGTCGCACTGTACAGCACAAAGGTCTCAGCCTCCTGGCTGGGTGCATGTAAATTTCTTTTTGTGTAACCAGCATTTGTCGTCATGCTCATTACCACGTTTAAGTAAAATACTGTCTTGGCAAAACTGGTGCTGGAGTTGCTTTCCTAGTTCGTGACTTTGCTGTATCCGGGGAGCCCACCCCCGTACATGGCTTACAGCCTTGCTTTTCCAGATGGGGTGAGCTGCGCAGTCAGTCGAAGCTTCCCCCCATATTTTCCAAAGATAGATTCTGAACTTCTGAATCGACAATCCTTGGCGTAGTTGTCCTTGGCAGGGAGCCTTCCGGTGGTCAGTAGGATTATAGTTGAAGAGTTCTTTTAAGGGGAACCTGTCACCTGGATTTTGCCTATAGAGCTGCTGACATGTGCTGCTAGATTGCCGCTAGAACATCCGCAATATCCATTCCCCATAGCTCTGAGTGCTTTTATTTAGGCAAAAAAATGATTTTATATATGTGTAAATTAGGCAAGTAAGGAGCCCAAGGGGGATCTAACTTGGTGACCTTGGGGAACAAGAAGGAGATTCGGAGGATGTGGGTGGTGCTGGGCTCCAGAAACGTTAGTTGCCTCATTTACATATATATAAAATTGTTTTTTTGCCTAAATAAAAGCACTCAGAGCTATGGGGAATGGATATTATGGACGTGCTAGCGGCGATCTAGCAGCACATGTCCGCAGCTCAATAGGCAAAATCCAGGTGACAGTGTCCCTTTAAGAACTTCTGATAGAGAACCACCTTAGTGATCATGGTATCTCCCCTGCCAGGTAAGTAAATAACAGCTACCTTGGCAAAGATCTTGTAGTCCATTGGTCAGGAGACAAATGTGACACCAAATTTTTTTTTAAAGCTTTTTAATGTTACAGATTTTTCATATAGTCTCCAAGAAGGAAAAAAAGACCTCCAAACTTAAAGCAAAAGCCTCAAAACATCAGGAGCCTCATTCTGTGAGACATTTATTAAAGCTGAGGAGAGTAGAAGGCAACGCATTTTGGGAACTTGCAAATCAGGATTGCAGGTCTATCCATTGTAACCTTTTAGGTAGGTTCACACAGAGGATTTTGTCCACGGCAATACTCACTACGTACTCCATGGCAGAAACAGCTGAAAGGAGGTTTTCAGCACCAAATATCCTTCATCTGAACATACCCTTACACAGCATGAGTCCTCCTCGGTACCTATGGTATGGTCCTGAGAGCAATAGGCAGGACAAGAAGATTTTCCTAAATATAAAAATCACCTCCGTGGACAGCAGCCACTAGCTTTCTATAAGTGGTTCATATAATTACCCAATAAGCCAAAACATCTACACAAAATACCCTATTTTAAAATGTTACGATATATCACTACTACACGATTTCTGGGACCCTGAAATTCGCAGAGACTGAGGTGTCTTCAGCATTTCTCCTTCGCATCTCCGCTCCAAAACGCCTGCTGTACAGGGAACTCCATCACAACGCCCTCCAGCTCTGCTACTTCTTCATGGTGGTCCCGGCAATCATCCCTTCACCAATAAATAATATACAACAGGCACAAAGTAACATTGTCCATCGCCATGTAGTAAATTTGAATCATCCGCTGGATCGGTCATTGTCCCTGGAGGGCGACTTTCCTGCAGTGTATCCACGGTGCGCCCTGCACAAAAACAAAGGGAAATAACTATGTTAAAAGATGGACAAAAGAGCTCAAGTCTCCTCCTACTCTACGTGTAAGCTTTACGTAGTATCAGAGGTAATACTATAGGTTATTAGGTTACCAGCTTCAATCCTTTACTTATTAGCTTCTACAGATGGAACTACAGCTCCACCTGGTGGAGGACTGGATTACTGCAGAGTCCACCACCGACAATACAGGAGTCCTATAGACCAGGGATGCCCTAACTGTGGCCCTCCTCCAGCCGTTGCAAAACTATAACTCCCAATGTGCCTGGACAGCCTACAGCAGGGCATGGTGGGAATTGTAGTTTTACAACAGCTGGAGGGCCGCAGGTTGGAAATCCCTGCTATAGACCTATCAGTTTAGTGGAGGAGGTCAGATCTCAGAGAAGTAGTAATCATTCAGGACTGACTAATTCTGGATCCCTTCCTATAATTCCTTACTGCCGTGAAGACCAGACAGATCTTCATAGGAGTTAAAGCTCCAGTTTTCACACTGAAAGCTCTGTCATTACTAATGCACCACGCAGTCGATGCGCTAATGACTCCCCAGCATGCATCATGTGACAGAATCATTATCAGAGGGTTCTGCAGACAAATTATGAAAGTAAGTTTGCCTCATATAGATCCAAATCTCAGACCATTCTTACTACTCATGATAACACAGTGGTGGCTCGCAGCCACCAGTAGGGGGAGCTCATATATATATATGAATCTATAGAGTTTCCAACTACCAGTAAGTTGTAATATGCTCTATGCAGTGCGCTCCCCCTAGTGGTGAGTGCGTAAAAATGCCAGGGCTCTCTGAAGGAAAGCATGAAGAGTTGTTCAGTTCTGACTCCAAAGAACGATCCCAGATCAGTAATATGCTCACCAACTACAGTAAGTACACCACCGAGTAGGGTAAGTCATGTTATATAGTGGGGATATGTGCAGATAGATAGTTTTTGGTGAGGGGGTGATAGTGACAGATCACTGGTACTTACCACTGTGGCTATGAAGTCGGATTCTGGACACGTCTGGTTCTATAAAGAAAGATGAAAAAGTGTGAGAATGAGCTCTAATTATTCACATAAGGTGGCTTAAGGGTTAATGTTAGTGATAACCCTGCAGGTCTACAGTACACCAGGTGCACAGTGGCATAGGTGGTGTCAATGAGAAGCCACCAAACGAGAGACCTGCAGGAGCTCTGGATTGTTCAGATATGAATTTGTATTACTGCAGTTATATTCCCCTACATACAAACAGTACTGTAATATTCTTGTACATAGGAGTAGTATTATAGTAGTAGTTATATTCTTGTACATAGGAGCAGTATTATAGTAGTTATATTCCTGTACATAGGAGCAGTATTATAGTAGTTATATTCTTGTACATAGGAGCAGTATTATAGTAGTTATATTCTTGTACATAGGAGGCAGTATTATAGTAGTTATATTCTTGTACATAGGAGCAGTATTATAGTAGTTATATTCTTGTACATAGGAGCAGTATTATAGTAGTTATATTCTTGTACATAGGAGGCAGTATTATAGTAGTTATATTCTTGTACATAGGAGCAGTATTATAGTAGTTATATTCTTGTACATAGGAGGCAGTATTATAGTAGTTATATTCTTGTACATAGGAGCAGTATTATAGTAGTTATATTCTTGTACATAGGAGCAGTATTATAGTAGTTATATTCTTAACCAAATTTCTTTTATTAAGAAAAAGCATAGACATAGTGCGCCAAGCATGGCCGTGTACATAGTAAATTCTACATGTAGAGCAGCAAACAGCATAAACACAAGGTACACTGGTGCAGTATAGTGCCGTGTGCACTAAGGAACAAATCATTGCAGAAGTGGGGTACAAAACAGGGGGGAGAGAGGGGAGGAAAGTCGGGTGGAGGGAGGGGTACAGTCTGCTGTAGTTCAGTCAGGTGAATTTCCTATAAGTTTTCCATGGTAACCATAGTTTCAAGAATCGTGGCCGGGAGAACAGTTCCCAGTGCGCAAGTTCTTCAAAGCGGTAGATCTGGTCCACCTTATCAGTCCACATTTGCAGTGTGGGTGGCGACTCGTCTTTCCACAGAAGTGGGATCAGTAACCTTGCTGCTGTAAGTAACATCGTCGGAAGGCTATTTCTAGTAGGAGTAAAGGTGTCATTAGGGCACCATAGTAGTATGAGCTTTGCGTCTAATTTAATGTTAGTAGAGCATATCTGACTAATCTTATCTGCAATCAAGTTCCAGAAGGGCTGAATTTTCTGGCATGTCCACCAAATATGCGACAGAGTACCAGATTCCACGCCACAGCGCCAACATGCCTCCGGAATCTCCGAGTTCAATTTGTGCAAAAACTCAGGCGTCTTGTACCATCTGGTGAGAAGCTTAAAAGAATTTTCCTGAATTCTAACACAGCGGTTAAAGCCGTGTGAATGAGCAAGTATACTCGCTCTCTCCGGTTCTGTGAAGGTTAGGGAGAGCTCCTGTTCCCAAGATGTCATATAACGGAGATCCGGAGGCATGGAGGAGAGTAGCTCTTTATACATCAAGGACAGTGGCCTTCTAATGGGTTTAGAGGCCAGCAATTTCTTCTCGAGCCAGGAGGGTGAGTCCGGGCACGAGAAAGGTTTTGTGCAGAGTGTACTATCTCTTTTAAAATTCGCTACATGAAATAGTGGCGCACCTTGAACCCCAGGAAGTCGTAATATTGAGTCCCAATCCATCTTGCCGTCCGGGAGAAGGACATCTCGCAGAGCAACGTCAGCAAGCCTAGACCAAATCCCGGAGGGAGTAGATACAGAGGGATGAATGTGACACTGAAGAAGGCTAAGTGGCATGCTTGGGTTAGGAAAGCAGAACGTCTGTGACTGGACCATTTTGGACCACTCTGCTAACATACCCTTCAAGATAGGAGAGGAGAAAGCATGGTTGACTGAGAATATCTTGACCCCCCATAAGCTGAGACGTTCCTGTGTGGTAAGTAAGGTAGCTTCTAGGTGGGAGCAGGGAGAGTCAGTATTGCGGGAGAGGGCAGCTACAAAGCTGAACAGCAGTATAATATAATTTCACATCAGGGAGCCCAAATCCACCAAACCGTTTGTCCCTAGTGAGGACTGAATAAGCGATACGAGGAGACTTGCCCTTCCAGAGGAAGCGGGTGAACACCCGGCGCACTTCAGTAAAAAATGAGTTGGGGAGCCAAATAGGGAGGGATTGTAGAAGGTATAGGAATTTGGGGACAATGAAAGTCTTCAAATAGTTCTTCCTTCCCATCCACGAAACAAAAGGAAGCTTCAGAGACTGTAAGTGGGTGCGGACCGATTGGAGGAGAGGGACAAAGTTTAGAGAGCTGAGTTCCTGAACATTAGCAGATATATGTGTCCCTAGGAACGAAATGGAGTGGGTGGCCCAGGAAAACGGGGTAGTCTGTTTGAGGGTGTTTATAATAGCGGGGGGCAGGAGATGTTAAGCGCCACGGACTTCCCATAGTTAATTTTGAAATTTGAGACAAAGCCAAAGTCCTCAAATATAAGCAATAATTTGGGTAGGGCTTCTTTGGGGTTAGTAGTGAGAACTAACAGATCGTCCGCAAATGCTGCAGTAACATGTGTGCGTGAGCCAATATGTAGGCCTTTTATCTGTGGGTCCATCCTGATCCTACATAGAAGGGTCTCCATAACCAGGACAAACAAAGCCGGAGAAAGGGGGCATCCCTGGCGAGTTCCATTAGAGATCTTAAAGGGGGAGACAGTGTGCCATTGACCTTGACCATGGCCGAGGGGCCGAGTACAGAGTGTTGATGGCTGTAACAAACTGGTCAGGTATGCCAAACTTCGACAGGGTCCGCAACATGTAATGCCAGCTGACCCTGTCGAAGGCCTTCTCTGCGTCCGTGCTAACCAGCACCAAAGGCCTCGAGTGTCGTCTGGCCCAGTTGATGAGATGCAGCACCCTCACTGTATTCTCAGACCCCTGTCGGCCCCGAACAAAGCCTACCTGCTCGCCGTGTATAAGATCAGGGAGCACTTCCTGGATTCTGGTAGCCAGAATCTTCGCCCACCACTTGACATCAGTGTTGAGCAAAGAGATAGGCCTATAGTTACTGCAGCAAGTGGGATCCTTATTATCTTTATGAATGACAGTGATATGTGCCAGTAGGGAATGGGGAGCCAGGGAGCCACCAGTAAGGAGAGAGTTGCACATGTTCCTAAACGGGGGATCAGGATGTCCTGGAAGGTTTTATAGTAGCTGATGGGGAACCCATCTGGGCCGGGGCTTTTGCCTGAAGGGATGGACATGAGCACATTGCGTAATTCTAGGTCAGTGATAGGTCGAACTAAAAGGGCCGCTTTATCAAGGGGCACAGAGGGGAGGTCCAGGGAGTGCAGGAATTTGTCTGTGGCTTCTGTGAGTGTATGTGGGGATGTACCGTCTGGAGAGGGTAAATTATACAGCTGTTCGTAAAAGGCACAAAAGGCCTTTGCCACTGCAGGGGCGGACTTATGCCATAGGCCTTTGGAATCTTTAATAGAGGAAACATAGGAGTCAGTGAACTGTTTTTTGGCAATAGCCGACATCAGCTTGTTGCCCTTGTCACCATGAGCATAGGCTCTAAACCGCGAGCGTAGGATCAGTTTGGCAGATTGAACATTTAACAGGTTCTTCAACTGGGATCTGGCCTCGGTCAATTCCGTGAGAGTTCGTTGTAGCCTGGGACTCTTTATGGGATGACTCAAGGCTTGCAATCCTGGCCAGTAAGCTATCTAGGGCTTTTGATCTTTGCTTTTTCACATGTGCCCCAAGGGCAATAAGTTCTCCCCTCAGTACCACCTTATGAGATTCCCACAAAATGGAGGGTGAGGGAGAAGGGTCAGGCACATCATTAAATGCAAAAAGTCAGAGATGGAAGTCCTAAGTTTAGCAGCGTGAGAGGGATCTGAGATCAGGGTGTCATTTAAGCGCCACAGCCTCTCCTTTTGCATGGGCCAGATAGGGAAAAAGTTAGAAGGACAGGGGCATGATCAGAAATGGTGATATTGCCTATACTCGCCGAAGAGACAGTATGTATATAGGCTCTAGAAATAAAAAGGTAGTCCAATCTATGGAAGGATAGTTTGGCGTGAGAATAAAACGTGTAATCCCTACCATTAGGGTTCAAGGTGCGCCACACGTCTATGACCCCAAGTTTCCTTAGAGAGGTCTTCAATCTTCTCAGAAGCCTGTAAGAAACAGATGACTTTCCCACAGATGAGTCAAGTGCAGGTTCCAACGACACATTGAAGTCGCCTCCCAGAACCAGAAGACCTTCTGCGAAAGACTTCAAAGAATTGAGGGTGCAAATGAGCCATGGGACTTGTCCCCTATTGGGGGCGTACAGGTTGGCAAACGTGACAGGGGTGTCACCTATGGCGCCTTTTATGAACAAATAGCGTCCCTCTGGGTCAGTCATCATGGCCGAGTGAGTGAAGGGGAGCCGCTTATGAATTGCAATGCTGACCCCCTTACTAGCAGTTGAAGAGGTACTGTGGTACCATTGGGAATAACGTTTAGGGGGAATTGTGGGCACCTTTCCAGTCCTAAAATGGGTCTCCTGAAAAATGCCACCAAAACCCTGTCCCTGGACATTAACGCCAATAATTGGGAGCGTTTGCATGGCTCGCTTAACCCGTGCACATTCAGGGAGGCGACTACAACAGACGACATGATACCAGGCAGACACAAAGAAGGCAATTAGATGGGACCATGGAAACATCTAGCAAAGAGGAGCATGCATGAGCAGACAAGAGGGCGGGAGGGAAAAAGGGAAGGAAAGGCGGGTAACAGATATGAACAGGCAAGGTCGGATAAAATCCGGCCAAACAGTTAACCATGTGAGAGTGGGTGCATCACTTGTCACCACCCGAAACAAAGCCGGATGGGTGAGGGGGCAGGTGAGGCACCACACGGTCCAAAAAGAAGGACCAACATAACAACTATCCAGCAGAGTAGCCCACCGGACTTTGCCCCAAGCAGGGGGATACATAAACATGCAACCTATAACATATCGTATAATGAGGACGTAGAAAAAAGTGCAAAAGTGCAAAACTGCAACTTAAGAAACGGCTCATTGAACACGAGCCGGGTAGTAGAGGTGGCCCGCTGTGCCAAATAACAAAGTGCAGCAGTCTCAAAAACGGTAGGCCGACATCATCAGTAGAGAAAGTGCAAAACTTCTAGCGAGATCCAAACACTTAAAGGCACATCAGTGCCATCGGGTAAAAAATCTTAAGCCCAACTATAATTACTTGCCAACAAAAGTCATGTAGGGGCATTGTCCATCCTGCTCCTCCGAGGCCTGTCTCGCTTACCGACCGGTGACTTCTGCCATGAAGGCGCAACAGGAGGAGCGGGAAGAGGGCCATCTTGATCCGCCGGCATCCACGAGGGAATATCCAAGGGGGTATATTCAAGGCGTCCCAGACTTGCTTGAGATCTTGCGGGGATCGCACGGTAAGCATTTTACCATTTCTAGGGATCGCCAGGCCAAAGGGATATAGCCAGCGGAATGGGGTAGAGGTCTTCCGTAGAACTTCAAGTAAAGGCCGCAGAAGGCGCCGTTTGGCCAGCGCCGATGGCGCCAGGTCTTGAAACATCTGGATCGCCGAGTTATCATACTCCAGTGCCTCTAGTTCTCGTTGTTTCTGCAGAAGTGCAGCGGTATCAACGTAGCTCAGTAGGCCGCAGATCACATCCCGCGGCGGCTCTTGCGGCTTGGGCTTGGGGCGTAACGCCCGATGTATCCGTTCGATGACAATGGCAGCTGCTCTATCCGGGTCAAGGAGTTTGGCAAAGATTTCTCGCGCCACCGACGGTAGTGCCTCCGCAGCGCACGATTCAGGCAAGCCCCTAATTCGGATGTTGCGTCTGCGGCTGCGATTCTCCTGATCCTCCAGTTTCAGGAAAGCTTCGCTTATCAGTGCCTTGTGCGCCGCCAAGACCTCTGCTGACTTGCCTTCGTATATCATGATGGCCTCTTGGGCCGACTCCAGGAGACCACCCGGTGACCCATATGCTTGATATCGTCCCTAATGTCCGAGAGGTCCTGCTTAATAGGAGACAGGGCCGATTCAAGCACTCTCCTGAGTGTGCGTTCTGTTATCGGTGGATCTCTGGGACGTCTTTCAGAGATGTCAGAGCCACTACCTGCGCCGGAGAAACCTCCCGCGTCCGAGTCTTGTGCAGCAGTCGCCGCCATGATGGGGCCTAGCTGAGCGGAAGGCTTCGGCGTCTTCGGAGGAATTTCTCCATTTCAGGTTGTTTGAGACGGTCTGGGGTAGCCTCAGGACCTCCTCTAGCCTTGTCCTTGCTGGTCTTCCCCATAATGAAGCAAATGATTAGCAGATTTTAGGGCAAAGGAGCCGGATTGCTGGAGGAGCTCAAGCGTGTGCAGCCATTCAGCAGCTTGGCTAGGCTCCGCCTCTATAGTAGTTATATTCTTGTACATAGGAGCAGTATTATAGTAGTTATATTCTTGTACATAGGAGGCAGTATTATAGTAGTTATATTCTTGTACATAGGAGCAGTATTATAGTAGTTATATTCTTGTACATAGGAGCAGTATTATAGTAGTTATATTCTTGTACATAGGAGCAGTATTATAGTAGTTATATTCTTGTACATAGGAGCAGTATTATAGTAGTTATATTCTTGTACATAGGAGCAGTATTATAGTAGTTATATTCTTGTACATAGGAGGCAGTATTATAGTAGTTATATTCTTGTACATAGGAGCAGTATTATAGTAGTTATATTCTTGTACATAGGAGGCAGTATTATAGTAGTTATATTCTTGTACATAGGAGGCAGTATTATAGTAGTTATATTCTTGTACATAGGGATATCGTCTCTAGTGAGGTGACAGGAGGAGGGGGATCAGGGCAACTCTGTGGGTGACAGGTGGAGGGGGAGCAGCCAACAGTTACCAGTCACATGAGTCTGCAGCTTACCCTCCAGCTGTCTCTGTCATGCGCCTCTAAGGTTCTCGGGCAGCGTGCCCCGCTCTCATTACAACAGCCACCTGGAGCCGGCCCTCCTCCTTCCAGCTCCCACAGGCTTCCACTGCTGCAGGGCACGGTATACTCGTCACGCGATATACCAACTAATAATATAGCCTTGCTGTGTAAGGAGCTTGCTATTGGTTATTTCAGGCACAGGCAGCATCACTGTGCAGCCTATGCCATTCACATCGCCACTGCGCTGATGAATGGGGGAAAAGTCCAAGGCATATTGGTACGCCTTAGACTTTTCCAGGGAGCCACACGGGGCCGCAAGACATAGCTTCATGGGACAAATTTAGCCTGTGGGCCGTAGGGTTAGACATCACTGATCTAAAACAGACCGTTTTATAATAGGAGTAGTGATGAGGAGCATGCTCGGCCGAATATCTGTTCGGCTCGAGCATCACTATGCTTGGCACATGGCTGTACTCAACCGTAGTATGTGCTCGAGCGCAATGCCTCAGCCTCCGCCCACACGTTTATGGAAGTTTTAAGCAGCCAATAAAGGTGCAGGTAAGTACTGTTCGCTGTAATGCCAGTAGCCATGCTACTGCTGGCATTACAGTGATTATTGTCCGGAATCCATCATTGGGTGCTATATAGGAGCAGAGAGCAGGGAAGGGCGAGCAGAGAGAAGGAAGGAAAAGACAGAGTAGGTTTATCACAGTTTTTATTCTGAGAAAGCTTTTCCAAGACCCAAAGTCCTTTCACGGACTACTGTGTGTGTGTGTGTGTTTTAGAGCAACAATCTATTTACCTCCTGCAGTCTCAGTGACAGTGCGTTTCGAAAAGGGTTCTGGTTCGGGTCCGTGTCTGAACACCCCAAAATTCGGGTACGGGACCCGAACTATGCTCGAACTGTTCGCTCAGCACTAGTCTTAACGGGTCTTTTTATGTACCTTAGGGAGTGAGTGGAATATTGGAATTGCTGGTGGGGATTAGCTCATTTCGGGGTCACTTTACAGTTATCTTCAGGACACACGGTATCAATTTCGAACAGTGCATTTATTTGGTTCCAGCACAACATAAACTATACAGAAAATAAACACCTTGCCCAGCTGGGCCTAACTAAACAATCACAGTGTCCTACCTCAGCTGTCAGTCACAGTTCACACCTGGAACTCATGCGCGCTGTAGTCCTCAGCCCTCCCAGGCTTACAGTCACTCCAGCCCCTAGGCTTGCAGCTTAACAAAGTCGGCTTGGGGACTTGGGCTCACTAGTGCAGCCTGACTAGGACCCATGCAGCCCACTACCAGGCGTTGCCTCGTCTCCCCAAGACCAGGCTATGCCAAGCCTCATGGTACCTCAGCCTTACCCAGCTGAGGCCACCTCACAGAGCCATCCCAGGCCTCTGCTTCAAACTCTCTCCCAGAGCCTCCTTGGCTCTCCTTCAAAGCATCTCCCTTGAATGAGACAGAGGGAGGTGCTTATCTCCCATCCTGATACCTCAGCTCTCCCACCTGTGGGAATAGGGGTGTGGACAGCACTATCCACCCTTCCTTACCAGTAACCAGAGTGAGACCTGTCACTGTCTCACACTGGTTTATTCTAAACAAATGGTCTCTAAGTTTCATATCCCAAATACCTGAGTGAAACACCTTTATCAAGATGTTTAGATAAGACCTTATGCACATGACCATATAGTATTTTGTGGTCCGTCAAAAAACAGATCCACAAAAAATATGGATGACGTCTGTGTGCATTCCGTATTTGCAGGAACGCAGACAGCTGGCCCCTAATAGAACAGCACCATTCTTGTCCCGTAATAGCAGAAATGTTAAATTTTTTTGCGGAACAGAAATACGGACATACGAAACAGAATGCACCGGAGTAACTTCCGTTTCTTTCTGGACCCATTGAAATAGAATAGGACAACTCAGCATATGGTCTGCCAAAAAAAAAAAAGGCACACCTCACGGAAAAGAAGTGTACCTTTATTATTGCTTGGAAGGCCTAAAGCTGAGACAGAATTCTCCTAGTGGGACTTGCGCCCTCAACTTTCTGCAACATGCAATGGATGTATCCCCTAGACTCTCTCGTTGCATTTCTCAAGAATCACAGGTGGAGGAGAGAAATTTGCTTCCAGTTATTCAATTATCCCTGCCTATTCTCGCCCTAGCATCAGCTGCGTCTATTCCTGTTCTATTCACATCGGGAGTGAGCACGTCCCGACGTGCGCACAAGCTTATAAAGAGGTTGAGTCACATGCTGCACTTGGCCAATCACAGCCTTGCCAATAGTAGGCATGGCTGCGATGGCATCTTAGGGCAAGTAGTATGATGCATGTTGATTGGCTGCTTTGCAGCCTTTCAAAATGCGCCAAAATACATGCCGAACGACGAACCCGAACCCGAACTTTTACGAAAAAGTTCTGGTTCGGGTCCGTGTCACGAACACCCCAAAATTCGGTACGGACCCGAACTATGCTCGAACTGTTCGCTCAACACTAGTCTTAACGGGTCTTTTTATGTACCTTAGGGAGTGAGTGGAATATTGGAATTGCTGGTGTGGGGGATTAGCTCATTTTCGGGGGTCACTTTCACAGTTATCTTCAGGACACACGGTATCAATTTCCGAACAGTGCATTTATTTGGTTCCAGCACAACATAAACTATACAGAAAATAAACACCTTGCCCAGCTGGGCCCTAACTAAACAATCACAGTGTCCCTACCTCGCTATTAGTCACAGTTCACACCTGGAACTCATGCGCCTTGTAGTCCTCCAACCCTCCCAGGCTTACAGTCCTCCAGCCCCTAGGCTTTGCAGCAACAAAGTCGCTTGGGGGATTTGGGCTCACTAGTCCGCCTGACTAGGACCCATGCAACCCACTACCAGGCGTTGCCTCGTCTCCCCAAGACCAGGCTATACCAAGCCTCATGGTACCTCAGCCTTACCCAGCTGAGGCCACCTCACAGAGCCATCCCAGGCCTCTGCTTCAAACTCTCTCCCAGAGCCTCCTTGGCTCTCCTTCAAAGCATCTCCCTTGAATGAGACAGAGGGAGGTGCTTTATCCCATCCTGATACCTCCAACTCTCCCACCTGTGGGGGAATAGGGGTGTGGACAGCACTATCCACCCCTTCCTTACCAGTAACCAGAGTGAGACCTGTCACTGTCTCACACTGGTTTATTCACAAACAAATGGTCTCTAAGTTTCATATCCCAAATACCTAGTGAAACACCTTTATCAAGATGTTTAGATAAGGCCTTATGCACATGACCATATGTATTTTGTGGTCCGCAAAAAACAGATCCACAAAAAATATGGATGACGTCTGTGTGCATTCCGTATTTTGCAGAACGGAACAGCTGGCCCCTAATAGAACAGCACCATTCTTGTCCGTAATAGGAAATGTTAAATTTTTTTTGCGGAACAGAAATACGGACATACGGAAACAGAATGCACACGGAGTAACTTCCGTTTCTTTGCGGACCCATTGAAATGAATGGCTCCGTATATAGTCTGCAAAAAAAAAAAGTACCCTCACGGAAAGAATATACCTTTGTGTGCTTGAGGCCTAAGGCTGAGACAAATTCTCTAGTGGGACTTGCCCTCAACTTTCTATATGTGGATGTATCCCCTAGCAACTCCTCGTTGCATTTCAAATACTGTACAAACCTGCATCCCTCACCACTATTCTCCCACCTTTATCAGATTTTTTAATAACCAAATCCCTGTTGTACCATAAATTATCAAGTGCTTTCCTCTCTTGTCTAGTAAGATTATCTCTCTGTACCCCATTTCTTTAAAAAAAAAAATCGCTTTCTGGTCTAATGCCACAAGGTCCATCTCAACTAGCTCCTTAAAACTGGCAACCTAGAACTCATGTTGTAAAAGTCTGGGTTAGGGACCCTAAAGCCCTTCCCCCAGTCATCTGCAATAGGCCCAGATTCACATTGTAAAGTGGATAAGGTGCGGTTACAGTGTTGTTCTGACAAATTAAATGGTATCACATTTATAACATTATCGTTTACTTTGTGCGGTTCATTGCAATTTAATTTACAACCTTCCCCTGACAAATCAAAATGCCTCCTGACAGTAAGATAATGTGCGAACCTATTCACATCAAGTATAGTGAGAAACAAATCAAAATCATGCATTGGTGAGAACGATAGCCCCTTTCTCCAGAGGCTTAATTACGGACCGGATAAGATATAACTCGATAAATTAATGACTGCATCTTCTATTTCTGTCTCTTTATTGTCCTCCTCGGATATCTTATATTTTGGTCGATGCTTTTGTCCTGCTCTCCTTGTTGTTTTTTTTGGTTTATTCTCCGGTTGTATCAATGGATCCTGAGATTCTTTCATTTTTATTTTTTTTCCCATTTCCATTCTTATTTTTATTTTTTACTATGAGCAGAATTCTTTTGTGATTTCAAATTTCCTAATGAATCTCCTTCTTGTTTAGAGACCTTGGATTCAAAAGAGTGTTCCCCACTGGTAAAGCTCACTCTATGTTGAGAGTTTTTTCTCTGTTTTTTTTGTTTCTCAAAATTGATTTTGATGTATCCAAAGTCTTTTGCTTCCATGTATGTATCTTTACCTGATCAAGAGAATAGTCCATAAGATCTCTTTTTAATTTAGTTTTTTGTGTGTATTATTTTTTCCTCTAGAGCAATATTTTTTTCTTTCACAGCATTGTCCAATATTTTAAATTCCTCTTTCTCTTTGACTGGTAATAGAGATTCCTGTATTGCCTTAATTTGTGCACGTGTGGTTTCTAAAAAAGTGTCTTCTAGTTCCACAATCATTGCCATAAGTTTCAACTTTGTATTAAACTTGATAACAGCTTTACTTGAATAAACTTCAGGAAAAATTATAATGACAGCTGCCCCAGCACACTCAGCTCTGCTATATCTATATATATGACAGCTGCCCCAGCACCCTCAGCTCTGCTATATCTCTATATATGACAGCTGCCCCAGCACACTCAGATCTGCTACATCCATATACACATGACAGTAAAATAAGTAATGTGATTTATTTAGCCACCAGCAGCAGCTGTAACGTTCAAAATTAGGGTTGCACTTCAAACAGTTTTAAACCCAGAGTAAGGCTACATGCACACGACAGTTGTTTTTTGTAGTCCGCAAATCGAAGATCCGTCTTCCTTTTTTCTCACATCCACATCCTTTCTGCGTGTCCGCAAATTTTGTATGTTGTGTTTCCATGTGTCTTCCGTTTTTTTTGCGGATCCGCAAAAAAAAAACAGAAGGCTTAAACCAGTTTCTTAAAGTACATGTACAAGTTCTCTGGTTTCCAAGCAACCATCCACAAAAAAAACGGATGAGGATGACAAACGGACGGCTTCTGTTGGTCATCCGCATTTTTTGCGGACTCATTGACTTCTATGGGTCTGCAAAACATTTTTTGCAGACAAGAATAGGACATGCCATATTTTTTTTGCGGACGTTAAATGCGGACAGCGGATACGGACAGGCAACGGAAGAGGCATCCGCATTTTTAATGGATCTATACAAATGAATGGGAAACCATCAGATCTGCAAAAAAAACGGAACGGAGGCCGCAAAAAAACACTGTCGTGTGCATGTAGGCTAAGGAAACATCTTTCAGACATCTCAAACTTAAAGGTAGTGAACATTTCCATGTTGTCACGACAGATTAGAGACGTACATGGAGGTAACAATACAGATCTTGAAGTTACTGGTATTGAAATGGTTAAAAAATCATTGCAAGGAGGAGATCTAAACCCCAATCATTTCCAGGGCTGCACTAGACACGGTATAAATTTTGCAGCCCAGAACCAGGTAGCTCTGCCAGAAAGAAATGCAAACACTGTGAAGGGGCACTTGTGAGCATTACTAAAATACATAATACGTAGGCCTTTAAATCTGCATTGGAAGCTGCGTTTGGAGCCTCTGTTGCAGATTCTGTCGAAAGACCAGACAAAAAAGCCTTTTGTGTCTGGTAAAAAGACAGGATCCTGAACAGAAACTGAACGGATCCCATCATAGTCGGTGGAGTTTGTTCAGCTTCTTCCCTGTGGGGTGACAGGAGGAGGGGGGAGCAGGGTCACTAGTGGGGTGACAGGAGGAGGAGGGAACAGGGTCACAAATGAGGTGACAGGAGGAGGGGAAAGCAGGGTCACTAGTGGGGTGACAGGAGGAGGGGGGAGCAGGGTCCCTAGTGGGGTGACAGGAGGAGGGGAAATCAGGGTCACTAGTGAGGTGACAGGAGGAGGGGGGAGCATCGTCTCTAGTGAGGTGACAGGAGGAGGGGGGGATCAGGGTAACTCGTGGGGTGACAGGTGGAGGGGGGAGCAGAGTCAACAGTTACCAGTCACATGAGTCTGCAGCTCTTTACCTCTCCAGCTGCCCTGTCATGTTTCCCAAGGTTCTCGGGCAGCGTGCCCCGCTCTCATTACAACAGCCACCTCGGGAGCCGGCCCCTCCTCCTTCCAGCTCCCACAGGCTTCCACTGCTGCAGGGCACGGTATATTTCCGTCACGCGATTATACCAACCAATAACATAGCTCCTTGCTGTAAGGAGCTTTGCTATTGGTTATTTCAGGCACAGGCAGCATCACTGTGCAGCCTATGCCATTCACATCGCTCACTGCGCTGATGAATGTGGGGGAAAAGTCTAAGGCATATTGGTACGCCTTAGACTTTTTCCAGGGAGCCACACGGGCCGCAAGACATAGCTTCATGGGACAAATTTAGCCTGTGGGCCGTAGGTTAGACATCACTGATCTAAACAGACTGCTTTATAATAGGGAGTAGTGATGAGTGAGCATGCTCGGCCGAATATCTGTTCGGCTCGAGCATCACTATGCTTGGCACATGGCTGTACTCAACCGAGTAGCACATGTGCTCGAGCGCAATGCTCGAGCCTCCGCCCCACACGTTTTGCGGGTTTTAAGCAGCCAATAAAGGTGCAGGTAAGTACTGCCCTCGCTGTAATGCCAGTAGCCACGTTGGCTGCTGGCATTACAGTGATTGGCTGTCCGGAACTCATCATTGGGTGCTATATAGGGAGAGCAGAGAGTAGGAAGGGCGAGCAGAGAGAAGGAAGGAAAAGACAGAGTAGGGAGCGATTTTCACAGTTTTTATTCTGAGAAAGCTTTTCCAAGACCCAAAAGTCCTTTCACGGACTACTGTGTGTGTGTGTGTTTTAGAGCAACAATCTATTTACCTCCTGCAGTCTCAGTGACAGTGCTTCGGAAGGGACATATAGTGCAGGGAGAGAAATTTGCTGTTTTTACTACCAAAAGCTTTTCAAACACCCCAAAGTCCTTTTAAGGACTACTGTGTGTGTTTGACAGCAGCAAGATATTATTTATTTTATACCTATTAGTGACATTTACTGTACATCATCCCCAGACTGTGTCTTTAATAATCTGGGCCACATCTACTTTCCATAGTGTGTGGTGTTCTATAAAACATACTGTAGAACATTTGCAAACAGTGTCTTTACTACAAATTGAAATAATCTGGACCTAATGTAGTGTCTCTAATCTGTGGTGTTCTGTAACCAATACTGTAGAACATCTGCAAGCAGTGGCTGTATTACAAATTCCAATAATCTAGGCCTAATATACTGTCCATTATTCTTGATGTTATGTATCCAATACTATAGAACATCTGCAAACAGTGTCTGTATGACAAATTCAGATAATATGGGCTTAATATAGTGTCCATAATCTATGGTGTTCTGTAACTAATATTGTAAAACATTGCAAACAGTGTCTGTATTACAAATTCCAATAATCTGGGCCTAGTATAGTGTCCATAATCTGTGGTGTTGTGTAACCAGTATTGTAGAACATCTGCAAACAGTGTCTGTATTACAAATTCCAATAATCTGGGCTTAATATAGTGTCCATAATCTGTGGTGTTCTGTAACCAATACTGTAGAACATCTGCAAACAGTGTCTGTATTACAAATTCCAATAATCTGGGCCACATCTAGGGTCCATAGTGAGGGGCTTTGTGTAAAAAAATTCTGAACAACGCAGTCCCCAGCCGCCACTATTTTTCACTGTGTGCTGTGCCGATCTTACACCAGCATGTGTCCCAGAACATCACCCGTGCCCTGACCAACGCACTTACTGGGAAGGTCCACTTCACCACAGACACATAGACAAGTGCTGGTGGCCAGGGATGCTACATTTCCCTGACTGCACACTGGGTGAATGTTGTGGAGGCCGGGAGTGAGTCATACCCTGGGATGGCCCAGGTGCTACCCGTGGCCAGGATTACGGGCCCTACGTCCATCAGGGTCTCTGCCAGCAGCTATGTTACTGGCTCCAACCCCCACTTGTCCTCCTCCACCACCTCCTCCTCCACTTTCACCTCCTGCAGCAGTCAGCCATCAGTAGCCAGCTGGAAGCAGTGTAGCACTGCTGTGGGTAAGCGTCAACAGGCCGTGCTGAAGCTGATCTGTTTAGGGGACAAATAGCACACCACTGTAGAGCTATGGCAGGGTATACGGGACCAAACCGAGCTGTGGCTCTCGCCACGCCACCTACAACCAGGCATGGTTTTGTCTGACAATGGCTGTAACTTGGTGGCAGCTTTGGAGCTCGGCAACCTGACTCACATTTCATGACTAGCCCACGTCTTAAACTTAGTGTTTCAGCGGTTTATCAAAACCTACCCCAATTTTTTAAGAACTACTAGTGAAGGCGTGCCTCGTGTGTGCCCATTTCCGCAAGTCGTCCACAGCTTTAGCTGGTCTGTCAACGCTGCAGCAGTGCTTGCGGCTTCCAGCTCTCCGGCTGTTATGCGACATGAGCAGGCGCTAGAACTCTACGTTCTACATGTTGGCTAGGCTTTGTGAGCAGCAAAGGGCAGTTGTAGAATACCAGCTGCAACATGGTTGTCGCCTTTCAAGTCAACTGCCACTATTCACAAGCGAGAAGTGGGCATTGATGTCAGACCTCTGTGAGGTTTTAAAAATCTTTAATGAATCCACACAGATGGTTAGTGGCGATAACTCTATTATCAGCGTAACCATCCCAATGCTGTGTCTACTCAAACGATCACTGCTCACATTTAAGGAGGATGCTCTGAATGTGGCAAACGAGGAAATGGGGGAGGACATTAAACAGGGTGATAGCCAGACCACCCACAGTTCGTCTTCTCAGCGCAAATTGGTCCATGAAGAGGAGGAGGAGGAGCTGGAGACACTTGCCTCTGCTACAGAGGGTAGTACCCATGGAACTTTAATTCAATCTGTTCCGCATGGATGGGCAGAAGAGGAGGAGGAGATGGAGATTCATCCTGATGTCGACTTCAACGTCTTGCCTGTTGGTACTCTGGCACACATAAAAGACTTCATGTTAGGCTACCTCTACCGCGACCCTCGCGTTATAGACATTTTACATGGATTACTGGGTGTTCACCCTTCTCTATCCCCGCTACAAAAAGAACTTCTCATCTCTCATTCCTGTAGTGGAGAGGACGAGTAAAACGGTGCAATTCCAGAAGGTACTTGTTGAGAGATTGCTCCAAAGTTTTCCATCTGACAACATGGCCGGCAGAGTTCGTACTTCCGCAGGCAAACCGAGGAAGGGAGACAAGGGGAACACAAAGCAGTTCCAACAAAGGCAGGGCCACACTCTCCAAGGCATGGGACACTTTCATGACACCTCGCCAGCAACCTCACCCTGAAGCGCAGCCTAGTGCTACAAGGAGGGAAAAGTTTTGGAAGATGGTGAAGGAATAAATTGCAGACCGTGTCAGCGTTCTAAATGATCCCTCAGTGCCTTACAACTACTGGGTGTCCAAGCTGGAAACGTGGCATGAACTTGCGCTCTACGCCTTGGAGGTGCTGGCCTGCCCTGCCGCCAGTGTTTTGTCTGAGCATGTATTTATTGCTGCTGGTGGCATTATAACAGATAAGCGTATTCACTTGTCCACTGGCAATGCTGACAGGTTGACTCAGATAAAAATGATCAAAACAAAACAAAAACACGACCTCGAGTGTCTTAGCCAGGCAGTAATCACTCTAATAGTGTGGCATATAACAAGACACTCAATATATATAACAGGAAAAGCTCATAAATCAGACAGAAAACAAGAAAGAAACTAGAGCCCACAACTTTCCAAATTTAGAAAAATATATATATCTTTATTATCACATAATATAAATAGATAAATGTTAAAAAAGGGGATAGGGGACAGAAAACACCATCCCAGTGGCCCAAGTCATGATTACATTACATACAATTGAAAAATACATGATTATTGAAAGGTAAAATATACGTATATAAATCACACAGGGTGTACATATGTTGTAAATTAATAGTAAATAAATAGAGTGAGAGTCTGCAAACAGCATGAGCAGAGGGAGAAATCATCAATGCTAATAGTGCCACAAAAAATATATATATACTACTATCTCTGATATGACCAAGTAAGTCGTGTCATACCTGCCCATAGACAATATAAATAGTAACACTTCTACTCAGGCAAGATGGTCAATAACAACAGGTCTCTTGTGTATCGTATACCAAGTATAGACGACTCACCTCTATAAACCAGGGCCTAAACAGCTGGGATGGCGTTACCCCGACGCGCGTTTCGGCGAAGACGCGCGTTTCGGAGAAGGCGTTACCCCAGACGAAGGCACGCCGAAACGCGCGTCGGGGTAACGCCATCCCAGCTGTTTAGGCCCTGGTTTATAGAGGTGAGTCGTCTATACTTGGTATACGATACACAAGAGACCTGTTGTTATTGACCATCTTGCCTGAGTAGAAGTGTTACTATTTATATTGTCTATGGGCAGGTATGACACGACTTACTTGGTCATGTCAGAGATAGTAGTATATATATATTTTTTGTGGCACTATTAGCATTGATGATTTCTCCCTCTGCTCATGCTGTTTGCAGACTCTCACTCTATTTATTTACTATTAATTTACAACATATGTACACCCTGTGTGATTTATATACGTATATTTTACCTTTCAATAATCATGTATTTTTCAATTGTATGTAATGTAATCATGACTTGGGCCACTGGGATGGTGTTTTCTGTCCCCTATCCCCTTTTTTAACATTTATCTATTTATATTATGTGATAATAAAGATATATATATTTTTCTAAATTTGGAAAGTTGTGGGCTCTAGTTTCTTTCTTGTTTTCTGTCAGATAAAAATGAACAAGGCCTGGATTGTCCCTGACTTCTCAACTCCACCAGAGGAGAGCTGAGCATAAACATAAAGGCAATTTCAATTTATCATTTATAATGTACTCAATCTACTATAGTGTATTCCCATGCACCTTTTCCACCACAAAAAAAGAGTATATGGTTGTATCTTGTTTTCTCCTCCTCCTCCTCCTCCTCCTCATCCAGATTGTATATATTCCCTCCACTCTAATTTTTTTATAGGGTCAGCTCAACTGCAGGCCCTCAAGTCATTTTTTTTTATAGGGTCAGCTGAACAACATGCACTCGCATATAATGTTTTAGAGCATCATTTGAACAGTATGCACTCGCATATAATGTTTTAGAGTGTCAGCTGAACAGCATGCAATCAAATCTAATGTTTTAGAGCATCAGCTGAATAGCATGCACTCGCATATAATGTTTTAGAGCATCAGCTGAACAGCATGCACTCGCATATAATGTTTTAGAGTGTCAGCTCACCTGCAGGCCCTCGCATATAATGTTTTAGAACATCAGATAACCAGCAGGCACTCGCATATAATCTTTTACAGTGTCAGCTCACCAGCAGGCCCTTGCCTGTAATGTTTTAGAGGGTCAGTTCAGCAGCAGGCCCTCGCCCTTAATGTTTTAGAGGGTCACCAGCAGGCCCTTGCTCCAAATGTTTGAGGATCACTAGCAGGCCACCAATCATACATTTTCAAGGGTGTGTATGATGCCCTCTTTTATGTGTATTAAAGGGTGTATTGGAGTGCCGGTTCCTTGTAATTTTTGGCAGCCCTTTCAATTAGTGCATAGGCTTTATGAGTGTAGGAGTCCCACTACCTGAACAATTGTACCACAATGTGAATAAGGCCCTCCTTTTTGTGATATACAGGCTGTTTCGGAGTGCCTCTTGCTTGAACTTTTTTGAAGCACTTGCACTTTATATGCAATTGAATATACAAGAAAGTTTCCTAACAATTTTTCCTGTGAAATAGATTTTTTTTTTGGGGGGTGGGGTTGTGCATATTTTTGTCAGTCGGTAAAAGTGGCGTACAACTCTGACAACATGGTTCCCAGCAGTGACCTGGGAGTCCAAGATGCATCCAGACATCGTCCCCATGCTGTTCCTGATTTATTTCAGTGGTGTTTCTGTCACTTTCTGACCTTTTAGAATGGACCAGGCACCCTCCCCTCACAGAGCAGGGGTTGCCTGGTTGTTTCCCATTGACTTCCATTAAACTCGGGTGCTCAGTCAAGCAACGAATATAGCACTGTGTTCGGGCCGAACACCCAAATACTTTGGTGCTCGATCATCACTATTGGGTACATCTTTTTTGGAGTGAGCGCCCATTCTATGTTTGGGGGGAAGTCTTGTGCCACTGAACAACTATTTATACTCAGATGGGAATTAGACCCCCCTTTTCTTTTTGACGCTGAATGCATGGACATACATTGATAAAATGTCCCTTTTGTCCGCAGAAAAAACACACACCCTTCCTAAGACTAATACTCTTGAAAGTAGATCCAGGAGTAGTTCCCTATAATTGCATGGGTTCGTCCCCACACCTAAACTCAAGGGTATCTTCACCCAAATTGTCAGAGGAAGACGATACATTATTGATAGTATGTCCTGAGAATGGGGGTCCCTATATCTCTCTCTCCGGCGTCTATCAATGCGTACAGCAAGAGAGATAGTGGCTTCCAAAGACTCAGGATTCTCATGAAAAGCCAAAGCAGCCTTCGGCCTCTCTGATAATCTCTGACAGAACTGACTACGGAGAGCCGGATCATTCCATTCAGTATCCATAGCCCACCTCCTAAACAGAGCAATAGATCTCAACAGAATGCTCTTCCTGACAAAGGCCATGTAACTTGGTATCGGCCAGGAAGGTGTGGTCCGGGTCACCATAAATAAGACCCAGAGCGCTGAAAAATTAATCCACTGATCAGAGGGACTGCGATCATGTCGGCAGAGAAAAAGCCTAAGACTGAGCGTCCCCTTTAAGCAAGGAAATAACCATACCGACTTGCTGTTTCTCATCCCCAGATGAGTGTGGACATAGCCTAAAATACAGTTTACATGCCTCCTTAAACAAAATAAAATTATCACGTCCCCCAGAAAATCTGTCCGGGAGGGCAATTTAAGTCTCCAGATAGGGCTGGTCTTCACCACTACCATTAGGACCAACAGACTGTGATCTCTGCATCTGCGAGATGGTCAGCTACTGTACCTACAAAGATAGCCCTTGCAGCTGACCTGCCAGTGAAGCGATAGAATTCATGGCTGCACAAAAACAAACAAAAAAAGACAGTTAGGGTAGTTTACAATGTCACTCTTCGGTGTGGGAGGGAAACCCACACTGAACATAAGAGGGAAAGGGGTGAGGGGAAAAAATCTTGAAACTAGGGAAAGGAGCAGGTCACCTCCTAGAGAAACCCTAATCAAAGTCCTGACTGACTGCAAGTATGAACTGGCCCCAGAGGTAGGTGAGTTCATACACAGGAACCTAAAGTCCTAAATCACCCTGTAGGACCCTGGTACTTGTGTCAGGACAAGAGAAAACCTGTTCCTCCAAACGGTAGGACAAACAGGAGTCTCCCTCAGGCCTAAACACAAATGACAGGGAACACAAGAAAACCCAAACAATAAACAAAAGGAGAATAAGACACGTAACTTCAAATGGCTATGGAAGCACAGGAACTCTGCCGAGATGGAAACACCAGCAATCAGCAACAAGACTGAAGCTATAAACCAAACAGCATGAGGGAGAAGCCACAATAAATAGGAAAGGTAAAATGACCACATAAGCAACACCTGAGGCAACGGGTGTGGCCATTACCAGAAACAACACAGACACTAATCAATCCACAAGGAACCTGTCATATCAAACCACGTGTTGCCAGTCTCACTGATCTCCTTGCACCTGTCACGGGAACGTCCGTGACACCCTCATTCATAGCCAAGCACAGAATGATGTTCTGCTAGGACACCTCCCTACCTGCTGCAGCAATGATTGGCTCATCCAGCGTCAAAGCTTCTTTTCTGTAAGAACTGTAAATCTGTCTAGTAGACTTCCTTAGGATGTGGTCACAGCAGGAACAGTGGACAGTTTTAAAAAGGGTTTAGATGAATTCTTAAAAGTAAACAACATTAATGCTTATTAAAATGTGTAGAAATCGGAGTCTTACTTCCTACT
The DNA here is from genome assembly GCA_033119425.1 of Bufotes viridis. Taxonomy (NCBI): domain Eukaryota; kingdom Metazoa; phylum Chordata; class Amphibia; order Anura; family Bufonidae; genus Bufotes; species Bufotes viridis. The sequence goes on along the minus strand of CM065599.1, from coordinate 65,176,358 downwards.
GGGATTCGCGACCATACTATAGATGAGCGAACTTCTATTTTTAGTTCGGCGTCCAAAGTTCGGGTTCGGGTTATCGTAGCATCCCGTTATGGATTCCATAACGGCATTTGGAATCCATAAGGGGCTGCTTCATTGAACCCGAACTTTGGACAACCCTAAGGACCTGGGGTGATGTCACCGTCATGTGATCAGTGCAGGGGGCGTGGCTCAGTACTGGATCACCTCTTATCCAATCCAGTGCTGAGCCACGCCCCCTGCCCTGCACTCTAGTCCCTACCTATCCATTGGTTGAACTTGATGGACTTATGTCTTTTTTCAACCGTATCAATGGGGTAACTATGTAAATCAGATATGTAACCAGACAAGGGCAAGCCCCCCCCCCCCACACACACACACACACACACAACGCACACACACGTCTGTGAGAGACCCTTCATATTCCTCCCTAGTACTTTTTTTCTTGATGACATGTGCACTAAAATTCATCTGAAACTAACCTTAAAAGATTCGGGTTCGGGACCCAGTTTGGTCCGAACTGGTTTGCTTATCCTTAGTGTTGTTGTGTACCCCAAGGTTCAGTGCCGGGTCCCCTATTATTTAATTTACGTATTAATGATATTGAGGATAGGATCAATAGTACCATTTCTATTTTTGCAGATGACAAAGTCACTTGTAGAGAAGGATTTGAGTGTACTTGTAGATTATAGATTAAATAACAGCATACAATGTCAATCAGGTGCTTCAAAAGGCTAACAGGATATTGTCATGTAATAAATGAGGCATGGACTCAGGGGATAGTGATGTAATATTACCACTTCACAAAGCGGTTGTGCGGCCTCATCTGAAATATGCAGTTCAGTTCTGGGCACCAGCCCATAGAAAGATGCCATGTAGCTGAAAAAAATATAAAGGAGAGCAACTAAACTAATAAGGGGCATGGAGGGTCTAAGTTATGAGGAAACATTAAAATAAATACATTTATTTAGTCTTCAGAATAGACGTCTAAGGGGGATATAATGAACCTACAAAATGTGAGGCAGTGACGGGCCCCATATATGAGGCAAGATATGTGTCTCCTAGAATGGTGCAGAAAACAAATTAGAAGAGATGGTTACACTTGAGACGTGTCACCAAGGTGCTCGGCCTTGGTGGAATAAAAGTCAGTAGCCAGTGTGTCCACTAGGATAAATAATGGACGCTGTTGCTACTTACCATAGCTGGTTTTAGCTAATCCGGGCCTGGCTTTTATTGGAAATAAGCAAAGAGCTAGGTCGGTGTTTATTCCCCACTCCGGATTTCATAGATGGCCCATGTCCACAGTTCTCATTTAAGTCAGCAGCAAGACGCAGGGTGTGTCTGTATGAGTGAGAGGCTTACAGATCACAGAGCACAAGGTGAGTATGAAGCAACACTGGCCTAAGTACGGATCTAAGGGAGACCCAAGCCTTTATCACTCTGTGCTGGTGTTATGGACTATCTCCCTTAAAATATAACTTTTAATGTTACTAATAAAAAGGGGTCAAACAACACCCCAATAGGTACCTCAAAAATCAACACTCTCAAGAGGAGAATAACATGTAGTCACAGTTGATACTAACAGACTGACACATCATAGGTAAGGTGGTCACCAGTGAAAGATACTTAGGAAAGTGTAGATGAACTAACATTATACTATCCCTAAGATTGACCCTAGGTTAGCCCTATGCTAAATATTCACTGCTGGAAGTTCTGTTTGTATACACATTTCCCCACTACCTTGTCTATAGGTTTTTTTGCTGGAAATGTTATGGACTATCTACCTGACTTGGCTGCAATGTACTACACGTCAGTGATTTGCATCAGTGATTTTGAGCCAAAACCAGGTATGGCTCTAAACACAGAACAGGTGCAGATCTTTCTCTTATACCTGATCTGTGTGGAGGCTTCATGCCTGGTTTTGGCTCACAATCACTGATGGAAATCTTTGACCAAAACACTGACGTGTGAATGAGGCATAAGTTGGCTGAAATTAGCAATAAACTGGATTTAATTGACTTTGTTGTGTCCCTGCCTTTCTTCAACACTGGTCGTAGGAACTGACAGCAGTACAAAATATATAAATGGGCTGTTCAAAAAATATGGTGAAAAGCTGTTCTATGTAAAACCCCCTCAAAAGACAAGGGAGCACTGCCTCAGTTTGGAGAAGAAAAAGTTCAGTCTCCAGAGGTGTCAAGGCTTCTTTACTGTAAGAACTGTAGTCACAGCACGAACAGTGAGCAGTTTTAAAAAAGAGCTTAGATGAATGACATTACTAGTGTTGAGCAAACAGTTCGAGCATCGTTCGGGTTCGTACCGAGTTTTGGGGTGTCCGGGACCCGGACCCGAACCCGGACATTTTCAAAAATGTTCGGGTTCGGGTTCGGTGTTCGTCGATTACTTCCCGCTTTCTGAAGGGCTGCACAGCAGCCAATCAGCTTGCGTTTTACTTCTTGCCCTAAGAGCCCATAACAGCCATGCCTACTAATGGCATGGCTGTGATTGGCCAAGTGCAGCATGTGACCAAGCCTCTATTTAAGCTGGAGTCACGTAGCGCCGCACGTCACACTGCTCTGACTAGTGTAGGGAGAGGATGCAGCTGCTGTGTTAGGGCGAGCTTAGGAAGGGATTAACTTAGCCAAAACACTTAATGAAGTGATCGATCAACAGCTGAGAATCACTGAACTTCTGCTAGTTACTTGCTCACTGGTTTTTAGGCTGCACAGAGCGTTTTTCTGTCACTTATTTTCTGGGTTGATCGGCGGCCATTTTGTGACTTGTGGTGCACCAGAAGAAGCTGCCACCAAGTCCATCAATCCATCAATACTAGTTTTTTTTTGCTATATCCTACATCACGGGCTTGGCTGTGCAAATTGTCACCCCTAGAAACTCAGGATAGCAATTTCTATATTTTATTAAGGGGTTAAATACAATTGCCCAAATACCAATCCCCTAAATCTGGTGTTCCAGCTTTGGCTAGACAAGTATAATACTGTCTGCTGTCTGGCTAGATTAGATAGATTAGAAAGGATAGATTATTTTCTGGGGTGAAATAAACCTGCCAATATAGCAATACCCTGAATCTGGTGTCCAAGCAGTTGCAGGCCAGATTTCATAGTATCCGCTTACACATATATTTTGTTCTGGGGTGAAATTAACCTGCCAATATAGCAATACCCTGAATCTGGTGTCCAAACAGTTGCAAGCAATATTTTATAGTATCCGCTTACACATATATTTTGTTCTGGGGTGAAATTAACCTGCCAATATAGCAATACCCAGAATCTGGTGTCCAAGCAGTTGCAGGCCAGATTTCATAGTGTCCGCTTACACATATATTTTGTTCTGGGGTAAAATTAACCTGCCAATATAGCAATACCATGAATCTGGTGTCCAAGCAGTTGCAGGCCAGATTTCATAGTATCGGCTTACACATATATTTTGTTCTGGGGTGAAATTAACCTGCCAATATAGCAATACCCTGAATCTGGTGTCCAAGTAGTTGCAGGCCAGATTTCATAGTGTCCGCTTACACATATATTTTGTTCTGGGGTGAAATTAACCTGCCAATATAGCAATACCCTGAATCTGGTGTCCAAGCAGTTGCAGGCCAGATTTCATAGTGTCCGCTTACACATATATTTTGTTCTGGGGTGAAATTAACCTGCCAATATAGCAATACCCTGAATCTGGTGTCCAAGCAGTTGCAGGCCAGATTTCATAGTGTCCGCTTACACATATATTTTGTTCTGGGGTGAAATTAACCTGCCAATATAGCAATACCCTGAATCTGGTGTCCAAGCAGTTGCAGGCCAGATTTCATAGTGACCGCTTACACATATATTTTGTTCTGGGGTGAAATAACCTGCCAATATAGCAATAACCTGAATCTGGTGTCCAAGCAGTTGCAGGCCAGATTATATAGTGTCCGCTTACACATATATTTTGTTCTGGGGTTAAATTAACCTGCCAATATAGCAATAACCTGAATCTGGTGACAAAGCAGTTGCAGGCCAGATTTCATAGTGTCCGCTTACACATATATTTTGTTCTGAGGTTAAATTAACCTGCCA
>CM065599.1:65140399-65172259 GCA_033119425.1 Bufotes viridis | reverse complement strand
CAACACAGCAGAGCTAACTGCTGAGCCACCATGAAACTTAACACTAGCTGCTTCTATCCCGTGAGTGGTGACATGAACAGCATCGGGAGGACACCCAAGTCTTCATCACTCACTTCCTCGGGCACGCTAGTACTGTGCTGAGTGGTGGCTCAGTGGTCAGCACAGGTGTCTTTCAGTTGCGGAGGCTCCAGATTCAAATCCACCCAATGCTGTTATCTGATGGGGGTTACGTGTTCTCCTGAAAGGTGCAGCTTGGTGGTAAGAAATGAAGGGAAGTATTCTTTGTGTGATGCAAATCCAATTAATGGTGGAGACCAAGAAACAGAACAATCAATATTTTTTAAAAATTTGGACCAATGACCCCAGCACTAGTACTAACCATTGAGCCAAAAGTAGTTTTTTCAATTCTACCTCGCACTCACCACCAACCTCCAGTCCAAACATATTTCTTTCCCTCTCACAACCAAACATATTCCCTTTCTCCACTCACAACCAAACCAATTTATTTTCCTCTGGACATCCAAACATATTCCTTTTATCCATCTCATTAACAGTCACAACCAATTATCAGACAGCACACACTGAACCTGCAGATCATTACAACCAATCATCAGACAGCACACACTCACCATGCAGATCATTACAACCAATCATCAGACAGCACAGACTCACCATGCAGATCATTACAACCAGTTACCAGACAGTCAACACTCACCTTGCAGATCTCACCCTTAGTCAGGCTTGAACCAAGAACCTCAGCACTCTGGAAACCACCGGAGCCATCACACTGCTCAACACAAGAAACCACTCGGAGGTGAGTAATGACATGATCGAGCGATCAAAACAACCAATATATAATTTTTAAAAACCAAGTCCACACACTTTCCATGCAACTCTCGCCATCTGGTTGGATTCAAACCCAGGACCTGACTGCTTTAAGACTCTAGCACCAACTAATGGAGCCACCACACTGCTCAACACAAGAGACCACTCGGAGGTGAGCAATGACATGATCGAGCGATCAAAACAACCAATATATAATTTTTAAAAACCAAGTCCACACACTTTCCATGCAACTCTCACCATCTGGTTGGATTCGAACCCAGGACCTCACTGCTTGAAGACTCTAGCGCCAACTACTGGAGCCACCACACTGCTCAACACAAGAGACCACTAGGACATGAGCAATGACATGATCAAGCAATGGGAGGAGGCGTCCAGTTTGTTAAGATATTTCCATCACCCCCATAGTGGTTTCAAAAATGTTGGTGGAGGCCAACTATAAGATGGCAGCATGGTGCCTCAGTGATGAGCGCTGCTAACACAAGAAACCGCTCTGAGGTAAATGATGACATGATCCAGCGAGGGGAGGAGGCCCAGATTCCGTTTTATTGTTGTGTTTTTCCATCACACACACTGTATTTTCAAAAAGCTTTTGAGTGTTGGACAGCATGGCTTAGTAGAAAACACTGGGATGTTTGTTTTGCTCACCCGTTTTATCCAGGAGAACACACAAACTGCATGCTAGTGATGCTCTTGATCAGATTTGAACCAAAGACCTCACTGCTCTAAGATATCAATCCTAACCACTGAAGCCACCACATTGCTCAACACAAGAGACCGCTAGGAGGTGAGCAATGACATGATCCAGAAATGGGAGGAGGCGTCCAGTTTGTTAAGATCTTTCCATCACCCTTATAATGGTTTCCAAAATGTTGGTGGAGCCCAACTCCACCACTGAGCCACCATGCTGCCATCTTAGAATAAACACTGCTAACATAAGAAACCACTGTGAGATGAATGATGACATGACCCAACAAACGGAGGTGGCCCAGATTCAGTTTTATTGTTATGTTTTTTCCATCACGCCCACTGTGTTTTCAAAAATGCTTTTGTGTGTTGGGCAACATGGTGTCTTAGTGGTTAGGACTGAGAAGCTTGTTTCAAATCCAATTTGTTTTGCTCACCCATTTTATCCAGGGAGAACACACAAACTGCATGCTAGTGATGTTCTTGATCAGATTTGAACCAAGGACCTCACTGCTCTAAGACATCAATCCTAACCACGGGAGCCACCACACTGCTCAACACAAGAGACCGCTAGGAGGTTAACAATGACATTCTCCAGCAATGGGAGGAGGCGTCCAGTTTGCTAAGATATTTCCATCTCCCCCATTGTAGTTTCAAAAATGTTGGTGGAGGCCAACAAATAGTATTTTTGACAATGAAAAACACCAAGTCCAATACTCTTCTCTTTCCCACACCCATTATCACCACCCGCATTCAAACTCCATAGAGATATAGCCCTTGTTCTCCCACAACCAGCCTTTCTCAGATTTGAACCAATGACTTAAACACTCTAAGATGGCAGTATGGTGGTTCAGTGGTGAGCGCTGCTAACATAAGAAACTACTCTGAGATAAATGATGACAGATGTAGTTGTAGTCCATGTTCAGGAGGGCAATGGGACGCCAACTTTTAAATCCTGTCTCTCCCCTTTTGCTTTTACAAGATCGTGAGCAATATCAGTGATCAGTGATCTTCAAGAAGTAGAGGTTGCTATTGTAGTCTCGGGCGACTCCATTCACTCCCTCTTTCCCCGTTGTGATGTTTCCGGTCTTGTAACTCAGTCAGGACCGTGTGGCTGGCGTGGGGCTTTCTGAAAAAGAAGGAGCTACATTTCTCATCCTTCTCCAGGTGCTGTCCTTTGGAACAGAATATGATGCACTTGGATTCCTCCTTGAGGTGTCTTTTCATGCCCCACTTCTTCCCTTACATCCCAGCTTCACTGGTGGAGGTCCTGCAAGGAAAGCAGCTGTCTCTGCAGATCCCTGAAATCCTCTTCTACTCATATGCTTATTGACTACCTTTCGCCTGAAAGAAACTTGACTTTAACATACTCCCACAATTCAGTAGTTTTGTTAAAAATACATTTATGGTTCCTTCACCCAATGTAGGCATTCCTCAGTTGCTCCATCACCTCTTCTCTTTGCAGCAGGGCACCATTAAGCTTCTAGGAGCCAGGGCCGAGAGGAAAACCGTTGCCCTGGAGCGCCTGCAGACTAATGGCTCCATGGTAAGAGAAGAAACAAGGGACCATGGTATACTCAAGGTGTTTCACCGCCTGTGAAGTGAACACAATGTCGATGCTAGACCGTTGTGAGCCATGGGGGTGGTTCCAACTGTAGTTAACAAACCCAGCCCCCATGCAGACCACAACGTCCTGCTTGAGTCACCATCCCAATGAGCAGTTTTGAGGAAGCATTCAAATCGTTTTTGCTGAGGTGCACCCGGCTTCATTGATGGGCAGTTGAAGTCTCCACCCAGCAACACTGTCCTAGTGGTAACAAGCTGGAAAAGCTCAAAGCATTCACTCCCAACCATGAGGGCGTATATATTGATGAGACTAACCGGCTCACCCACCCATTAGCACCCAGAAGCCTGCTGCTGGCGAGTTCATGGACGGAATCAAAAGTGAAAGCCCTCCCCTGATAAGGATAGCAAATTATGCGGCACCCTGCTACCCTCACCAGACCAGTAGGAGGGTCCATGATGAGACCACTGCCATGGCCAGATGGTTGTAGGACCTGGAAGAAGGCAAAGCACATTCCTTCAGCATTTAAATGTCACAACCCTGAGAAGGCAAAGGGTTAGTACACTCTGCAGTCTAGACCTATCGCTGATACTTCTTTCATTGATGCTAAAGATGTTTAGGTTAGACATACTGTAAGAAAACGAGGGTTGTTAGTGCAAACCATACAGCTTAGTTACCACTCTTGTCGGGCAGCTCCTTATCTGTGGGACTGCTGATGTGCTCTTACCATCCTTGGGAGCTTTGCACTCGCCAGTCCCTTGGCTGCCACCGATGCATAACTCCTGGCTCTCTTTGGACAGTTTTGGAAAAGATAGCCCTCCTGTCTGCAGAGGTTGTAGGTGGTCATCTTGGGAGAGTCTTTGGATTTGTGCCCTGCCATGTGGCAAATCCTGCAGGCAGTCCTATATGCTGTGACCCTTCCTGCTGCGTTTCCTGCAGATCTGCGGCATGTCAGGGTAAAAGAAAAGTCCTGAAGAGTTGACTCGGAAAGGTGCTGAACACTTGCAGGTCCAGAAGCCGTTTCCATCCAAGATGTGGGTGGAGTCCCTCACCACGGTCCAAAAATGCTTCAAGAAGATGACAAAGTCCTTTCCTGGGATGTGTGGATTTTGCATTGAAAGTCACTGTTCTTTGAGCTGGGCGGTTGCCCACAAAGTCGCTGAAAGGGTAGTCCAGTCTCACAGATTTCACTATCTCTTCGAAATGTTTGCATAGAGGCAAAGGTTATGTAGAACATCCTAAACGAAACACTTACCGGGTCATGTCTGGTACTCTCCTACCCACTTTCTTTAACTTCAGGACAAATTTCTGCCTCATCCTTGGCTCCAGAGTCGGGGAGATGGGGCTGGACTTCTTGCCAGCCTGTTGCTTGGATGTGTCGGGAGCAGCCATACTGGAGGCCGAAGGTTCTGGGTGGGCTTTCTTCATGGCCTTTTTTGCTCTACAGCTGGTCTTCTCAGAACCATGCTGCACATTGTTGGTGGTTGAAAGAGCTTCTTCCAGAAAGATGGAACTGCACGGATTCTTCAGCGTAGCTTCGTCAGATGACTTGAGCTGCACAGGTTGTTCTGCCTAGCTTATCCAGGTGGGCAGAGCTAAGCAGATTCTTCGTAGCTTCTCTTGATGTTCTTCCAAAGGTCTTCAAAAGCAACAATCCTCAGCATAGTTGTCCTCTGCAGGAAGTCTTCTAGTGGTTTCTAGGATTATAGCTCAAGAGTTATTATAAGAACTTTTGTTAGAGAACCACCCTCGTGATCATGCTACCTTCCCTACCCATGAGTAGCCCTTCCAGCCCACATAGACTTCATCACATAAGACCATGTACATACAGGGGTACCTTCACTACAATGTTCATTTAACCTAAGGAGAGTTTCAGGCAATGCACTATGGGAAATATGAAAATTAGAGGGATTCAATGAATATTTATTATAATCTTATTAAAGAGCATGACTTGTGGCAGTTCTCCTCAGTCTTATCTCCTGATATGCACTTTGGGGATGAGACCATTCTTTAGACTAGATGACACCAAGAGAGTTCATACTCGCATTTAGCTTTCCATTGTAGCATTTTATTATAATATGCTTAAAACGGAAAATGACAGAATTGTTATAACGGAAAGCCAAACAGAATACTTTAAATGCATTCCGGTTAGATCCGTCCTAATAGAGATCAACAGAATATAAAAATGGAAAGCAGCATTTTTGGTATTTTGGATGGAAAAACATGCATAAATCCTGGCTCTCTTAGGACAGCCCTTGCAAAGATGGGCCGCGTGTGCAAAGAGGTTGCAGGCGGTCATCTTGGGACAGTCCTTGGATTCGTGCCCTGCCACACGACAAAATCTTTGCAGTCCTTCATGCTATGACCCTTTCTGTTGCATTTCCTGCAGATCTGTGGCATGTCAAGGGTAAAAGAGTTGCCCACAGAAACCATGGTGCAGAAATGTTTCAAGGTCTTTTTCTGGGATATGTGGATTCTGCATGGAAACAATCACTCTCCTCCCTTCTCTTTGGACTGGGCAGTTGCCCAGAAAGTGGCTGAAAGGAGAGTCTGGCCTCGCAGCTTTTATCATCTCACAGTAATGCTTGCACATAGCCATAGATGCAAACGTAATTGAAAAAAATACCAGCGATGAAGGACTGGATGCTTACAGTCTCTGCTTTAGAAAAGCCTTGATCCAGGACCATCTCCTTACCAAACACCTCCCGGCTCATGTCTGGCACTCTTCACTTCGACCGTCTGCTTCATCCCTGGCTCCAGAGTTATGGAGCTGGGGCTGGGATTCCTGCTGGCCTGTTGCTTAGTTGTGTCAAGGCAGTCGAACTGGAGGACGGTGGTTTGGAGGCTTCAGTGTCTGGATGGGCTTCCTCCATGCATTTTTTTGCTCAGCAGCTGGTCTTTGCAGCCAATTCATTTATCATCTTCCAGACTGGTAGAGCTGCACCAATTCTTCTACCTTGTAAGATGGGGAAACAGCTCTCATTGTGTGAACACTGTGTTTGTGTAAATGAAGTTAAATGATCTGGACTGACATCCTACTGTTTGGCCACAAGATGCCGCAGTTTCCTAAGCACAGCAACAGACTGCATTTCATGTGATATTGAAAACTCTCAGGGGTGGAGTTAAACAATAGCCTGGAGAATCACTGGCCATTTTAGAGTGAGGCTGAGAGAGACACTGAGGACCTGTGTGAGGAGAGAATCCATGGACATCCAGGTATAGGAGCATCCTTCAGTGACCAGAGCTACAGCAAAGTGTAGCTGAGGATTGCTGCTAGAAACGCTGATGAGAGCCGAGGAGCAACATACACTGCGGTACCGCACACTTGTTGGAGAAGCCTTTGTTCAATTCACAGTCACCAGCTGATGCAGAGCAGTCCGGCTCGGTAAGACTGATTGTGCACGTACCTCATTACAGTCTTGGCGCCTAGGATTCTAGAGACTGAGATCAGGCCCTTAGTCAGTTAGTTGGGGTTTCTATTTGTGTCAGGCCACAAGGATTGGTAAGCATTCATTACAAAGACTTCACAGTTTAAGTTACAGTTCACACTGGAGAGCTGATAAGATTTACCACAGACTCAAGCCAGGCTGGTTTTTACTCAGAAGAAACACTAAGGAACGTGCTACATGACAGGTTATTGGAGAGGAAATACTTTAGGGTAGGCATGTCAACCTGCAGCCCTCCAGCTGTTGCAAAACTACAACTCCCATCATTCCCGGACAGCCTACAGCTATTAGCCTACAGAAGGGCATGGTGGGAGTTGTAGTTTTACAACAGCTGGAGGGCCGCAGGTTGAGCATCCCTGCTTTAGGGTATAATAAGATTGTAAGCCATTGTGCTGCACTTCAGGCTAGCCCGCACCTTGCACCCAGACAGTTGTTCCTGGTTTTAGGGTAATAACAGGTAAGGCGTGGTTGGTCTATTTGAACCCACCAGTAGGAAAATTTACCGCTGATACCTCCAGCATCCACCGGAGGGTGCCGCACTGTACAGCACAAAGGTCTCAGCCTCCTGGCTGGGTGCATGTAAATTTCTTTTTGTGTAACCAGCATTTGTCGTCATGCTCATTACCACGTTTAAGTAAAATACTGTCTTGGCAAAACTGGTGTTGGAGTTGCTTTCCTAGTTCGTGACTTTGCTGTATCCGGGAGCCCACCCCGTACATGGCTTACAGCCTTGCTTTTCCAGATGGGGTGAGCTGCGCAGTCAGTCGAAGCTTCCCCATATTTTCCAAAGATAGATTCTGAACTTCTGAATCGACAATCCTTGGCGTAGTTGTCCTTGGCAGGAGCCTTCCGGTGGTCAGTAGGATTATAGTTGAAGAGTTCTTTTAAGGGGAACCTGTCACCTGGATTTTGCCTATAGAGCTGCTGACATGTGCTGCTAGATTGCCGCTAGAACATCCGCAATATCCATTCCCCATAGCTCTGAGTGCTTTTATTTAGGCAAAAAAATGATTTTATATATGTGTAAATTAGGCAAGTAAGGAGCCCAAGGGGGATCTAACTTGGTGACCTTGGGGAACAAGAAGGAGATTCGGAGGATGTGGGTGGTGCTGGGCTCCAGAAACGTTAGTTGCCTCATTTACATATATATAAAATTGTTTTTTTGCCTAAATAAAAGCACTCAGAGCTATGGGGAATGGATATTGCGGACGTGCTAGAGGCGATCTAGCAGCACATGTCCGCAGCTCAATAGGCAAAATCCAGGTGACAGTGTCCCTTTAAGAACTTCTGATAGAGAACCACCTTAGTGATCATGGTATCTCCCCTGCCAGGTAAGTAAATAACAGCTACCTTGGCAAAGATCTTGTAGTCCATTGGTCAGGAGACAAATGTGACACCAAATTTTTTTTTAAAGCTTTTTAATGTTACAGATTTTTCATATAGTCTCCAAGAAGGAAAAAAAGACCTCCAAACTTAAAGCAAAAGCCTCAAAACATCAGGAGCCTCATTCTGTGAGACATTTATTAAAGCTGAGGAGAGTAGAAGGCAACGCATTTTGGGAACTTGCAAATCAGGATTGCAGGTCTATCCATTGTAACCTTTTAGGGTAGGTTCACACAGAGGATTTTGTCCACGGCAATACTCACTACGTACTCCATGGCAGAAACAGCTGAAAGGAGGTTTTCAGCACCAAATATCCTTCATCTGAACATACCCTTACACAGCATGAGTCCTCCTCGGTACCTATGGTATGGTCCTGAGAGCAATAGGCAGGACAAGAAGATTTTCCTAAATATAAAAATCACCTCCGTGGACAGCAGCCACTAGCTTTCTATAAGTGGTTCATATAATTACCCAATAAGCCAAAACATCTACACAAAATACCCTATTTTAAAATGTTACGATATATCACCACTACACGATTTCTGGGACCCTGAAATTCGCAGAGACTGAGGTGTCTTCAGCATTTCTCCTTCGCATCTCCGCTCCAAAACGCCTGCTGTACAGGGAACTCCATCACAACGCCTCCAGCTCTGCTACTTCTTCATGGTGGTCCCGGCAATCATCCCTTCACCAATAAATAATATACAACAGGCACAAAGTAACATTGTCCATCGCCATGTAGTAAATTTGAATCATCCGCTGGATCGGTCATTGTCCCTGGAGGGTGACTTTCCTGCAGTGTATCCACGGTGCGCCCTGCACAAAAACAAAGGGAAATAACTATGTTAAAAGATGGACAAAAGAGCTCAAGTCTCCTCCTACTCTACGTGTAAGCTTTACGTAGTATCAGAGGGAATACTATAGGTTATTACGTTACCAGCTTCAATCCTTTACTTATTAGCTTCTACTGATGGAATTACAGCTCCACCTGGTGGAGGACTGGATTACTGCAGAGTCCACCACCGACAATACAGGAGTCCTATAGACCAGGGATGCCCTAACTGTGGCCCTCCTCCAGCCGTTGCAAAACTATAACTCCCAATGTGCCTGGACAGCCTACAGCAGGGCATGGTGGGAATTGTAGTTTTACAACAGCTGGAGGGCCGCAGGTTGGAAATCCCTGCTATAGACCTATCAGTTTAGTGGAGGAGGTCAGATCTCAGAGAAGTAGTAATCATTCAGGACTGACTAATTCTGGATCCCTTCCTATAATTCCTTAATGCCGTGAAGACCAGACAGATCTTCATAGGAGTTAAAGCTCCAGTTTTCACACTGAAAGCTCTGTTATTACTAATGCACGACGCAGTCGATGCGCTAATGACTCCCCAGCATGCATCATGTGACAGAATCATTATTAGAGGGTTCTGCAGACAAATTATGAAAGTAAGTTTGCCTCATATAGATCCATAAATCTCAGACCATTCTTACTACTCATGATAACACAGTGGTGGCTCGCAGCCACCACTAGGGGGAGCTCATATATATATATGAATCTATAGAGTTTCCAACTACCAGTAAGTTGTAATATGCTCTATGCAGCGCGCTCCCTAGTGGTGAGTGCGTAAAATGCCAGGGCTCTCTGAAGGAAAGCATGAAGAGTTGTTCAGTTCTGACTCCAAAGAACGATCCCAGATCAGTAATATGCTCACCAACTACAGTAAGTACACCACCGAGTAGGGTAAGTCATGTTATATAGTGGGGATATGTGTAGATAGATAGTTTTTGGTGAGGGGGTGATAGTGACAGATCACTGGTACTTACCACTGTGGCTATGAAGTCGGATTCTGGACACGTCTGGTTCTATAAAGAAAGATGAAAAAGTGTGAGAATGAGCTCTAATTATTCACATAAGGTGGCTTAAGGGTTAATGTTAGTGATAACCCTGCAGGTCTACAGTACACCAGGTGCACAGTGGCATAGGTGGTGTCAATGAGAAGCCACAAAACGAGAGACCTGCAGGAGCTCTGGATTGTTCAGATATGAATTTGTATTACTGCAGTTATATTCCCCTACATACAAACAGTACTGTAATATTCTTGTACATAGGAGTAGTATTATAGTAGTAGTTATATTCTTGTACATAGGAGCAGTATTATAGTAGTTATATTCTTGTACATAGGGGCAGTATTATAGTAGTTATATTCTTGTACATAGGAGCATTATTATTGTAGTTATATTCTAGTACATAGGAGCAGTATTATAGTAGTTATATTCTTGTACATAGGAGGAAGTATTATAGTTGTTATATTCTTGTAGTTAGGAGCAGTATTATAGTAGTTATATTCTTGTATATAGGAGGAAGTATTATAGTTGTTATATTCTTGTAGTTAGGAGCAGTATTATAGTAGTTATATTCTTGTATATAGGAGCAGTATTATAGTAGTTATATTCTTGTATATAGGAGCAGTATTATAGTAGTTATATTCTTGTATATAGGAGCAGTATTATAGTAGTTATATTCTTAACCAAATTTCTTTTTATTAAGAAAAAGCATAGACATAGTGCGCCAAGCATGGCCGTGTACATAGTAAATTCTACATGTAGAGCAGCAAACAGCATAAACAAAAGGTACACTGGTGCAGTATAGTGCCGTGTGCACTAAGGAACAAATCATTGCAGAAGTGGGGTACAAAACAGGGGGTGGGAGAGAGGGGGAGGAAAGTCGGGTGGAGGGAGGGGTACAGTCTGCTGTAGTTCAGTCAGGTGAATTTCCTATAAGTTTTCCATGGTAACCATAGTTTCAAGAATCGTGGCCGGGAGAACAGTTCCCAGTGCGCAAGTTCTTCAAAGCGGTAGATCTGGTCCACCTTATCAGTCCACATTTGCAGTGTGGGTGGCGACTCGTCTTTCCACAGAAGTGGGATCAGTAACCTTGCTGCTGTGAGTAACATCGTCGGAAGGCTATTTCTAGTAGGAGTAAAGGTGTCATTAGGGCACCATAGTAATATGAGCTTTGCGTCTAATTTAATGTTAGTAGAGCATATCTGACTAATCTTATCTGCAATCAAGTTCCAGAAGGGCTGAATTTTCTGGCATGTCCACCAAATATGCGACAGAGTACCAGATTCTACGCCACAGCGCCAGCATGCCTCCGGAATCTCCGAGTTCAATTTGTGCAGAAACTCAGGCGTCTTGTACCATCTGGTGAGAAGCTTAAAAGAATTTTCCTGAATTCTAACACAGCGGTTAAAGCCGTGTGAATGAGCAAGTATACTCGCTCTCTCCGGTTCTGTGAAGGTCAGGGAGAGCTCCTGTTCCCAAGATGTCATATAACGGAGATCCGGAGGCATGGAGGAGAGTAGCTCTTTATACATCAAGGACAGTGGCCTTCTAATGGGTTTAGAGGCCAGCAATTTCTTCTCGAGCCAGGAGGGTGAGTCCGGGCACGAGAAAGGTTTTGTGCAGAGTGTACTATCTCTTTTAAAATTCGCTACATGAAATAGTGGCGCACCTTGAACCCCAGGAAGTCGTAACATTGAGTCCCAATCCATCTTGCCGTCCGGGAGAAGGACATCTCGCAGAGCAACGTCAGCAAGCCTAGACCAAATCCCGGAGGGATTAGATACAGAGGGATGGATGTGGCACTGAAGAAGGCTAAGTGGCATGTTTGGGTTAGGAAAGCAGAACGTCTGTGACTGGACCATTTTGGACCACTCTGCTAACATACCCTTCAAGATAGGAGAGGAGAAAGCATGGTTGACTGAGAATATCTTGACCCCCCATAAGCTGAGACGTTCCTGTGTGGTAAGTAAGGTAGCTTCTAGGTGGGAGCAGGGAGAGTCAGTATTGCGGGAGAGGGCAGCTACAAAGCTGAACAGCAGTATAATATAATTTCACATCAGGGAGCCCAAATCCACCAAACCGTTTGTCCCTAGTGAGGACTGAATAAGCGATACGAGGAGACTTGCCCTTCCAGAGGAAGCGGGTGAACACCCGGCGCACTTCAGTAAAAAATGAGTTGGGGAGCCAAATAGGGAGGGATTGTAGAAGGTATAGGAATTTGGGGACAATGAAAGTCTTCAAATAGTTCTTCCTTCCCATCCACGAAACAAAAGGAAGCTTCAGAGACTGTAAGTGGGTGCGGACCGATTGGAGGAGAGGGACAAAGTTTAGAGAGCTGAGTTCCTGAATATTAGCAGATATATGTGTCCCTAGGAACGAAATGGAGTGGGTGGCCCAGGAAAACGGGGTAGTCTGTTTGAGGGTGTTTATAATAGCGGGGGGGGCAGGAGATGTTAAGCGCCACGGACTTCCCATAGTTAATTTTGAAATTTGAGACAAAGCCAAAGTCCTCAAATATAAGCAATAATTTGGGCAGGGCTTCTTTGGGGTTAGTAGTGAGAACTAACAGATCGTCCGCAAATGCTGCAGTAACATGTGTGCGTGAGCCAATATGTAGGCCTTTTATCTGTGGGTCCATCCTGATCCTACATAGAAGGGTCTCCATAACCAGGACAAACAAAGCCGGAGAAAGGGGGCATCCCTGGCGAGTTCCATTAGAGATCTTAAAGGGAGGAGACAGTGTGCCATTGACCTTGACCATGGCCGAAGGGGCCGAGTACAGAGTGTTGATGGCTGTAACAAACTGGTCAGGTATGCCAAACCTCGACAGGGTCCGCGACATGTAATGCCAACTGACCCTGTCGAAGGCCTTCTCTGCGTCCGTGCTAACCAGCACCAAAGGCCTCGAGTGTCGCCTGGCCCAGTTGATGAGATGCAGCACCCTCACTGTATTCTCAGACCCCTGTCGGCCCCGAACAAAGCCTACCTGCTCGCCGTGTATAAGATCAGGGAGCACTTCCTGGATTCTGGTAGCCAGAATCTTCGCCCACCACTTGACATCAGTGTTGAGCAAAGAGATAGGCCTATAGTTACTGCAGCAAGTGGGATCCTTATTATCTTTATGAATGACAGTGATATGTGCCAGTAGGGAATGGGGAGCCAGGGAGCCACCAGTAAGGAGAGAGTTGCACATGTTCCTAAAGCGGGGATCAGGATGTCCTGGAAGGTTTTATAGTAGCTGATGGGGAACCCATCTGGGCCGGGGCTTTTGCCTGAAGGGATGGACATGAGCACATTGCGTAATTCTAGGTCAGTGATAGGTCGAACTAAAAGGGCCGCTTTATCAAGGGGCACAGAGGGGAGGTCCAGGGAGTGCAGGAATTTGTCTGTGGCTTCTGTGAGTGTATGTGGGGATGTACCATCTGGAGAGGGTAAATTATACAGCTGTTCGTAAAAGGCACAAAATGCCTTTGCCACTGCAAGGGCGGACTTATGCCATAGGCCTTTGGAATCTTTAATAGAGGAAACATAGGAGTCAGTGAACTGTTTTTTGGCAATAGCCGACATCAGCTTGTTGCCCTTGTCACCATGAGCATAGGCTCTAAACCGCGAGCGTAGGATCAGTTTGGCAGATTGAACATTTAACAGGTTCTTCAACTGGGATCTGGCCTCGGTCAATTCCGTGAGAGTTCGTTGTGCCTGGGACTCTTTATGGGATGACTCAAGGCTTGCAATCCTGGCCAGTAAGCTATCTAGGGCTTTTGATCTTTGCTTTTTCACATGTGCCCCAAGGGCAATAAGTTCTCCCCTCAGTACCCCCTTATGAGATTCCCACAAAATGGAGGGTGAGGGAGAAGGGTCAGGCACATCATTAAATGCAAAAAAGTCAGAGATGGAAGTCCTAAGTTTAGCAGCGTGAGAGGGATCTGAGATCAGGGTGTCATTTAAGCGCCACAGCCTCTCCTTTTTGCATGGGCCAGATAGAGAAAAAGTTAGAAGGACAGGGGCATGATCAGAAATGGTGATATTGCCTATACTCGCCGAAGAGACAGTATGTATATAGGATCTAGAAATAAAAAGGTAGTCCAATCTATGGAAGGATAGTTTGGCGTGAGAATAAAACGTGTAATTCCTACCATTAGGGTTCAAGGTGCGCCACACGTCTATGACCCCAAGTTTCCTTAGAGAGGTCTTCAATCTTCTCAGGAGCCTGTAAGAAACAGATGACTTTCCCACAGATGAGTCCAGTGCAGGTTCCAACGACACATTGAAGTCGCCTCCTAGAACCAGAAGACCTTCTGCGAAAGACTTCAAAGAATTGAGGGTGCAAACGAGCCATGGGACTTGTCCCCTATTGGGGGCGTACAGGTTGGCAAACGTGACAGGGGTGTCACCTATGGCGCCTTTTATGAACAAATAGCGTCCCTCTGGGTCAGTCATCACGGCCGAGTGAGTGAAGGGAGCCGCTTATGAATTGCAATGCTGACCCCCTTACTAGCAGTTGAAGAGGTACTGTGGTACCATTGGGAATAACGTTTAGGGGGAATTGTGGCACCTTTCCAGTCCTAAAATGGGTCTCCTGAAAAATGCCACCAAAACCCTGTCCCTGGACATTAACGCCAATAATTGGGAGCGCTTACATGGCTCGCTTAACCCGTGCACATTCAGGGAGGCGACTACAACAGACGACATGATACCAGGCAGACACAGAGAAGGCAATTAGATGGGACCATGGAAACATCTAGCAAAGAGGAGCATGCATGAGCAGACAAGAGGGCGGGAGGGAAAAAGGGAGGAAAGGCGGGTAACAGATATGAACAGGCAAGGTCGGATAAAATCCGGCCAAACAGTTAACCATGTGAGAGTGGGTGCATCACTTGTCACCACCCGAAACAAAGCCGGATGGGTGAGGGGGCAGGTGAGGCACCACACGGTCCAAAAAAGAAGGACCAACATAACAACTATCCAGCAGAGTAGCCCACCGGACTTTGCCCCAAGCAGGGGGATACATAAACATGCAACCTATAACATATCGTATAATGAGGACGTAGAAAAAAAAGTGCAAAAGTGCAAAACTGCAACTTAAGAAGCGGCTCATTGAACACGAGCCGGGTAGTAGAGGTGGCCCGCTGTGCCAAATAACAAAGTGCAGCAGTCTCAAAAACGGTAGGCCGACATCATCAGTAGAGAAAGTGCAAAACTTCTAGCGAGATCCAAACACTTAAAGGCACATCAGTGCCATCGGGTAAAAAAAAAAAAAAAAAAACTTAAGCCCAACTATAATTACTTGCCAACAAAAGTCATGTAGGGGCATTGTCCATCCTGTTCCTCCGAGGCCTGTCTCGCTTACCGACCGGTGACTTCTGCCATGAAGGCGCAACAGGAGGAGCGAGAAGAGGGCCATCTTGATCCGCCGGCATCCACGAGGGAATATCCAAGGGGGGTATATTCAAGGCGTCCCAGACTTGCTTGAGATCTTGCGGGGATCGCACGGTAAGCATTTTACCATTTCTAGGGATCGCCAGGCCAAAGGGATATAGCCAGCGAAATGGGGTAGAGGTCTTCCGTAGAACTTCAAGTAAAGACCGCAGAAGGCGCCGTTTGGCCAGCGTCGATGGCGCCAGGTCTTGAAACATCTGGATCGTCGAGTTATCATACTCCAGTGCCTCTAGTTCTCGTTGTTTCTGCAGAAGTGCAGCGGTATCAACGTAGCTAAGTAGGCCGCAGATCACATCCCGCGGCGGCTCTTGCGGCTTGGGCTTGGGGCGTAACGCCCGATGTATCCGTTCGATGACAATGGCAGCTGCTCTATCCGGGTCAAGGAGTTTGGCAAAGATTTCTCGCGCCACCGACGGTAGTGCCTCCGCAGCGCACGATTCAGGCAAGCCCCTAATTCGGATGTTGCGTCTGCGGCTGCGATTCTCCTGATCCTCCAGTTTCAGGAAAGCTTCGCTTATCAGTGCCTTGTGCGCCGCCAAGACCTCTGCTGACTTGCCTTCGTATATCATGATGGCCTCTTGGGCCGACTCCAGGAGACCACCCGGTGACCCATATGCTTGATATCGTCCCTAATGTCCGAGAGGTCCTGCTTAATAGGAGACAGGGCCGATTCAAGCACTCTCCTGAGTGTGCGTTCTGTTATCGGTGGATCTCTGGGACGTCTTTCAGAGATGTCAGAGCCACTACCTGCGTCGGAGAAACCTTCCGCGTCCGAGTCTTGTGCAGCAGTCGCCGCCATGATGGGGCCTAGCTGAGCGGAAGGCTTCGGCGTCTTTCGGAGGAATTTCTCCATTTCAGGTTGTTTGAGACGGTCTGGGGTAGCCTCAGGACCTCCTCTAGCCTTGTCCTTGCTGGTCTTCCCCATAATGAAGCAAATGATTAGCAGATTTTAGGGCAAAGGAGCCGGATTGCTGGAGGAGCTCAAGCGTGTGCAGCCATTCAGCAGCTTGGCTAGGCTCCGCCCATAGTAGTTATATTCTTGTACATAGGAGCAGTATTATAGTAGTTATATTCTTGTACATAGGAGGCAGTGTTATAGTAGTTATATTCTTGTACATAGGAGCAGTATTATAGTAGTTATATTCTTGTACATAGGAGCAGTATTATAGTAGTTATATTCTTGTACATAGGAGCAGTATTATAGTAGTTATATTCCTGTACATAGAAGTAGTATTATAGTAGTTATATTCCTGTACATAGGAGCAGTATTATAGTAGTTATATTCTTGTACATAGGAGGCAGTATTATAGTAGTTATATTCTTGTACATAGGAGCAGTTTTATAGTAGTCATATTCTTGTACATAGGAGCAGTATTATAGTAATCATATTCTTGTACATAGGAGGCAGTATTATAGTATTTATATTCTTGTACATAGGAGCAGTATTATAGTAGTTATATTCTTGCACATAGAAGCAGTATTATAGTAGTTATATTCTTGTACTTAGAAGCAGTATTATAGTAGTTATATTCTTGTACATAGCAGGCAGTATTATAGTAGTTATATTCCTGTACATAGGAGCAGTATTATAGTAGTTATATTCTTGTACATAGGAGGCAGTATTATAGTAGTTATATTCTTGTATATAGGAGGCAGTATTATAGTAGTTATATTCTTGTACATAGGAGCAGTATTATAGTAGTTATATTCTTGTACATAGGAGCAGTATTATAGTATTTATATTCGTGTACATAGGAGCAGTATTATAGTAGATATATTCTTGTACATAGGAGCAGTATTATAGTAGTTATATTCTTGTACATAGGAGCAGTATTATAGTAGTTATATTCTTGTACATAGGGGCAGTATTATAGTAGTTATATTCTTGTACATAGGAGCAGTATTATAGTAGATATATTCTTGTACATAGGAAGCAGTATTATAGTAGTTATATTCTTGTACATAGGAGCAGTATTATAGTATTTATATTCGTGCACATAGGAGCAGTATTATAGTATTTATATTCTTGTACATAGGAGCAGTATTATAGTAGTTATATTCTTGTACATAGGAGCAGTGTTATAGTAGTTATATTCTTGTATATAGGAGCAGTATTATAGTAGTTATATTCTTGTACACAGGAGCAGTATTATAGTAGTTATATTCTTGTATATAGGAGCAGTATTATAGTAGTTATACTCTTGTACATGGGAGGCAGTATTATAGTAGTTATATTCTTGTACATAGGAGCAATAGTATAGTAGTTATACTCTTGTACATAGGAGGCAGTATTATAGTAGTTATCTTCTTCTACACAGGAGCAGTAATATAGAAGTTATATTCTTGTACAGACATTGTTTTACAGAAATCTTAACTGAGGAAGTTACGTACCTGTTCCGATGCTTATAGTATATATAGAATATAACAGTGATAATAATTACACCAATGAAAGCCATTGATCCAATTCTAATTCTGTTTCCTGAAATAAGAAATCAAAAAGGATTATTTTTTGTCTCATTATAACTCAGAAGATAATATTCATGGAGTTTTCTGAGGAAATGACAGCACGTCGCTAGTATACACTGCCATTTCAAGTATGAATTAAAAGCACAATACAGCACTCCTGTTCTGTGATAACGAGCTATGTATAACGTAATAACAATTACCGTTGCTGTTTTCACAATAATTCCGGGGAGTGATGGACTTGGAGGAATTACTGAGGGGGTTTTGGGCTCTGCAGGTGTACAGGGTGTTTGGGTCTGTGACAGTCAGTACATTATGAGTCCCGTTACTGCCGGTCCAGGCAATGGTCACGTCGGATCCACTTGCTGAGCAGTTCAGGATCACATGACACGGCTCATGACTGGAGACGTTGGGCTCGATCCTGATATCATCCACTGATAATTTCTCTGCAGATGTTAATAATAGAGGGTTCAGTGAGAGTGGTACACTTCATAATACCCAGTCCTTCAGAGGTGACCCACTTCACCCATTGCCCTCTACTGTCCCATGTGATATACACTTTTCTAAATACGTTTTTAACAATAAACTCTCTGTACAATTGCATACCATTCCCCATACTGCAGCCCTATAAGTACACCACTAGGGGGCGCTCGCTGCATACGTATTTATATTGCTCTCGTTGATGTCAACTGTATGTATGCTGAGCTCCCCCTAGTGGCAGATTAAACTACAACATTCCATGTCAGAAAAAATTGTAGTTGAATCTGCCACTAGGGGGAGCTCAGCACACATACAGTTGACATCAACGAGAGCAATATAAATACATATGCTGCGAGCTTTCCCTAGTGGTGGCCGCTCTTCCTGGAGATCACTTTACTTTCAGACATTACTCTATAGCAGGGAAGTATTGTATAATTACACGATTAAAGCCCCACTCTGAAATACTCTGTGCTGCTGCGACTGCTCAACAGATTTTATTTCTTTTGCAAAAGTTATATAATAGGAGCAAAAGGCAAATATTTTGAACTCTCACATAGTGGGGAGTGGAGGATCACAAGAAGGAAGTGTGAGCTCTGTGGCTTATATCGCCCTTTTTATCTAGTAAGGACATTCGTTTTAGGAAATACAAATCAGAAGATTGACTTGTCAGTCCCCGAGATCACGAGTTAAATCTTCCTCGCTGATAAACATCACCCCCATGGCTTCCTGTTCCGTGAATGGACAGCTGCAAGGTTTAACCCTACGTCGCCTGCAGAGCTACCAAGTAAATGCCAATGAGTCTTACAAAGAGAACTGCCACATAACAGCCCACGTAAACTCACGTGCCCCCACTTAACACGCGGTTCCTGATTGCTTTGACCGGTTCAGGACCAGGGTGATTTCAGCCTTTAGGACGAGACAGAGTTAAGCCATTTTTCGCATGCGTTAACATAATGACGATCAAGTGACAAACCTGTGCCGTAAATGTACAAGGGCACCTATGGGTGGCATAATGAGCGATGAGCTGGGGACTTACTGTAGACATGGAGCTGGTAGTGCACTGTACACATGTCTCCGGTGCGTAGCTTTATACTTGCATCGTACGTCCCTTCGTCTTCCTGCTGCAGATTCATGACAATTAAGGAGCCGTCCTGCTCGCTCTCCAGCTTCCCCCTGTATCTGTTTGTCACATCTATCTCTTCTTGTGGCTTTGTCGATGCAATGCGATTATTACCATAAATCCAGGTGATGTCCTCTATGTTCTCCTGAGACACGAGGAGTGTCACATTGTCACCAACCGACCCATTTACAACATTTGTCTCCCTGCAAACGTTTTCTCCAAAGATGCCTAAAAATGAAATACATCTAAGTAAGTGATAAAAAAAAATATAAAGATAGGGCAGATATTGAGGAACTCTTTATTAATTTTATACAAAAATACAAAAACTTTGCCATAAAAATTTCCAAACAAGGAATAAAGTATATACACTCACCCTACTGGCCCAGCTACATGCAGACTCTCATTCATACCTACTACAAAAGAGAAAATGAAACCTAGCCTAACCTAAACATCCGATCCGGCTGAACCCCGACTATATACAAATTTATACAAATTGTTTCTAACAGAAAATAAATGACAACTTGTCACAATAAATAATAATAAACACAAATTAAATAATCATAATATAAATATGAGATAACGATACATTTAATTTTTTTTTTTTTTTAACACACAATAATACAAACCTATACTACCCCTACCAATCTATCTATCCCATCACCTTCACCCAGGGCCAACCTCCGCCTCTTGTCCCTCCATGAGGCCAGCCCTTCCTCCACCACCCACACCCAGCCCCTCGCCTCATGTCCTCCTATGTCCGCATAGTCCAGGGCTGGATGCAGGCCTCCCCACACAAAAATATGAAGCCCCCCCCCCCACCCCATCCCACCCAACCTAACTACACCCACTTACCCTATCATACAATATATACAACTTATACAAACAAACATATCAATCGATACAAACCAATATCAAAATCCACCCGAAGGCCCAAGTTCAGTCATTTGCAAACCTTTCTTAAAAAACTCATCTTAAATACAAAACAAAAACCTAGTGTGAAAGCCTCAGCCCAACACCAGGAAAAGTGCTACTGAGGCTAAGGCACATCGAAGGTGAAGCCTCTCCAGAGGTAAGAGACCCCATCCGTACCCACCCTTTCACACTCGAGAGACGAACCTTCACCAGGTCACCTAGAATGTTCCTACACACCTCTTCCACAGGGAGGACTTTCTGCTGGGTTGAAACTAAACACCGTGCGTTCCATGTGAAGTACCTGACCACTATGCTAACTATAAAAGCTGTGCATGGGTCCCTTCTTCCCAAACCTTTGAATGCTCCATAAGCCCACTCCGCATAGGAGAGGTTGGCTAGCCTAGGCCAGCCAATGGATGCACCCACCCGCTTGTATACCTCTGCATTAAAGGGACACTGAGGCAGGAAGTGCTCCATACTTTCCAGTATGTCGCCACACTCCTCCCGGGACAACCCCTTTCATCAGAGTTCCTATACCTCAAGTTGCCCCTTACATACAGCTTCCCGTGAAAGCAGCGCCAAGCCAAGTCCCAAAACTTCAAGGGGATCCTTGCCGAATTTAACAACTGTAGCCCCTTGTCTAGATCCCGGCTTGGGCAATCCTTAAGGGCCAGGGGCTTTTGGAAGTGGGTCAACAAGACCCTCTCGTCAAGGGATCTCCTTGACTGGGTCCTGATCTCCCTCACTCCCAAACCCCACCGGCGGATCACCTTCAGAATCGGGGTGACATAAGCCGGAAGATATCCGTGAGGTGTACGCAAATCCTTCACTTGCCCTCCTGTCTCCCACTCCTGGAAGAAAGGCCGAAACCAACCCCTGCAAGAGACTACCCACGGAGGAGCCCTCTCTTCCAGAGGTTTGCCAGGTTGATCTTAACAAAGGTGTTCACAAGGAACACCACGGGGCTGACCATACCCAACCCCCTAGTCTCCTCGTACGGTATGTCACCTTTCTCTTGACTAGGTTCAGCCTATTCCCCCATAACAGTTGAAAGAACAGACTGTAAACCCGAGTCCAGAGAGGTTCTGGCAAGACACATACACTGGCCAAATAGATAAGCAAAGGGAGAAGGTAAGTCTTGATCAGGCTCACCCTTTCCCTGAGGGTCAAAGACCAACCCTTCCACTGGTCAACCTTCTGAGCAGCGATCTTAAGCCTGCTATCCCAATTTTGGGTGGGATAATCCCCATGGCCGAATTGAACGCCTAGGACTTTGGCTGACGACTGGGGCTCTGGGAGGGTGTCCGGGAGACCGAAAGAAGGATCACCCCCTCCCAGCCAGAGAATCTCACACTCTTCCCGGTTAATCACGGACCCGGAGACTTCCGAGTAGCGTTCTACCTCCGACATCACGTATTCCGCCTCCCCTCCCGAGGACACAAAAACAGTGACGTCATCAGCATAAGCCACCACCCTCAGAGTGGCTTCTGGCTCCTCCAGACTCATCCTGACTCCCGCTAACGGCCCACGATCAATCCTCCTAATAAAAGGATCAATCGCAAACACGTATAAGAGCGGGCTCAATGGACAACCCTGGCGGACTCCAGACCCGACCTCAAAAGGGCTGCCAGACCAACCGTTCACCAGCGGGAAACTCTCTGCCCCTGCATACAAGATCTTTAACCAATCAACAAACCCCCGGCAGGCCATATTTCAGAAGGACTGACCAGAGGTACTCGTGGTTAACCCGATCAAAAGCCTTTGCCTGATCTAAGGCCAGCATGTACCCCTTCCAGTTACCCGCCCTACCCTGCTCCACTGCCTCTCGGACACCGAGTACAGCACTAAACGTGCTTCGGCCTGGAACTGAGCAATGTTGGGTCTCCGAAAGGAGCCGGGTGCAAACTGCACCAACCGATTAAACAGTATCTTGGCCAGGATCTTTCTGTCCGTACTCGAGAAGCGCTATGGGACGCCAACTTCAATACGGCTCGGATCTTTACCCTTTGATATAAGGATCAGAGCTGACTCTCCTCATTGACCTCGGCAGAGCACCCGAGGATAGGCACTCATTTAATACCTTAGTCAAGAGGGGAACCAAGAAGTCCTTAAAGGTCTTATAAAACTCGGATGTTAAGCTATCCGGCCTGGCGACTTCTTTAGGCAAGCCCTTCGATCGCCAGGCTGACTTCCTCTTCTCTGATTTCTTCTATCAAAACGCCAAGAGAACGGTCTACTCTGACTCAGGGATGGTTTCAGCCAGGAAAGCCGAAATCCTGTCCCGATTCAGATCCTTCTTCCTCAAGAGGCACGAGTAGAAGGACTTGACGATTTCCAAGATCCCTGATCTGGACCTATCCAGAGATCCCGTACCATCGACCAGTCCCGTCACCAACTTACTTTTCACTGACATCTTACAGTTTCTGTAAGGGTCGGGCGAGCGGTACTTCCCGAAATCCCTCTCAAAAACCAAAGATGTGTGCCTATCGTACTGGCACCTCTTAAGCAAAGATTTCACCCTGGAGATATCCTCTCGGCTACCTCCAGTCGAGACCAGTTGTTCGAGTTTCTCCTCAGACCCTGATACAAGCGATACTTGTCCAGGGACCTGAGGCTCGAGAGCTGGCGGAAGAATTTTGCCACCCGATCTTTGAATATCTCCCACCACTCCGACTTAGTGTCACAAAGATCCAGCAACTCTACCTGAGTCTGAAGGAAGTCCTCAAAGGATTGTCTCACCTCTGCTTCCTCCAGGAGGGCCGAATTTAGCTTCCAATAGCCTCTTCCCATTTGGGGGATTCTGCAACATTCAAAGAGAACATAATCATACAGTGATCGGAGAATTCCACCTCTACCACCTTTAAAGGTGAAAAAGTAGTCTCCTCCTTTAAATAAAACCTGTCTATTCTAGACCTAATCTGACTACCTCTATAATAAGTGAAACCCCGTGGCCTGAGGTGTGCCGAATGTGGACATCCACCAGGCGAGCCTCGCTAGCTATGCTATTCAGGGATACACTATCATAAGCCAGCCGGTCTCTGGCGCCTCCCCGGTCTTGGGACCTTGTGACTGTATTAAAGTCCCCGCCAAAGACCACCTGCCGACTCGTAAAAAGGAAAGGTTTGATCCTCAAAAAGAGATGCTTCCGATCCCGCTTGGTTTGGGGACCATAGATGTTTATCAGGCGAAGCTCTTGACCCTTCATGAGGACATCTAAAATCAAACACCTCCCCATTTCTAACTCAATCACTCGTCGGCTTTCTACTGGTGCGGTAAAAGGACCGCCACTCCGCTATACGGCTCAGCCGCAAGAGACCAATATGATGGACCACACCTCCACTCCTTTTTGCTTTATATACAGCCGCTAAATCTGGCAGCCTGGTCTCTTGCAAAAATAAAATATCAGCTTCAACCCGGCTGAGAAAATCAAAGGCTGCAAACCTAGCCGCATCCGATTTAATACTGGCGACATTAATGGTCGCCAGGGTCAACGGAGTGAGTGCCGCCATACAGAGTGATTAAGTTAGACGGCCTTCTTCCTTCCCCTTCCCATTCTTCTTCTTACCCCTCCCGGGCTACCCCCTAAGGTGGCACGATTTCTTTTGAGAGAGACAGTGGTGTCCATCTCATTAGTCACCACCGCCTCCCCTTCGCACCACCCTTGTCATTCCCATTCGCAGTGTCTGGACCCGCCCCACCTCCCGAGGACCTTGCATCCTCACCGGAGGGAGGCGCGGCCCTTCCAGAGGCTCCTTCTCTGCCCCTCCGGCTCCCTCACCTTCGACCTCCTCCCCAGAAGAAGAGGAGGCGGAGATCTCATCCAAGGTGAGGTACCGGTTGGAAAGATCCAGGGGAAGAGAGTCAGGATTAGAGAGGTCCAGGGGGAGCTGGCTTCGCCTTCCGCAGCCACTCTGGTCGGGCTAGATTTTTTTTGGTCAGACGTTTCCTTCTTGTTCTTTAGACTCTGTCACACTCCCTCTGTTGCACTCTCGTAGCAAGAGGACAGAGTCACCTCGAACGGTCTAGTCTCCTGAGTTCCTCATTCACCTCGTTATCCCCCAGGGTCTCAGCTCTAGGAGAGGCATTCTCTTGGGAGGGCGCAGGCATCACCCCAGGACGGGGTTCCACCTGTCCCCTCTCCATTTGACGCCTCCCTCCGTCTCTGCTGGGACGGGCCGTCTTTCTCTCTTCATCGACCCCACTGCCCTGTCACCTTCGCCAGCACTCGCCTCGGCGGTGGGGGCCTCCCGGCTCACCTCCGCGTGCACGAGCCACGTTGGCGACAGAGCGTGGGCAACGACTGAACGGGTGCCCTAGCTCACCACACAGGTTGCATCTAATCTGCCCACAAGATGCAGCTAGATGGCCTTCACCCCCGCACAACGCGCACCTCTGCACTTGGCAGCTGGCGCTGAAGTGCGAAGGGCTGCCGCACTTGTAACACAGCTTAGGCTGCCCCCTGTAGAACACCATGATCCTATCCCGACCAAGGAAAGCAGATGATGGTATGTGGGAAACCGACCCCCTGAATGTTTCAACTTAATCTGAAACGTCCAGGCACCCGACCAGATGCCAAACTCATCCAGGTTCTTGCTAGGAAGACCCTGGACGTCCCCGTACCTGCTCAACCAGGTCAAGATGTCAACACAAGAAAGTGACTCGTTACGGGTCAGAACGGTCACTTTCTTGACCTCATTCTGGCGGGTTATCGCTTGCACGAAAAACCCCTGCCAGTCCGGCTGGTCTTTTGCCAGTTCATACCCAGACCAGAAAAGTTCAAGACCCTCTGGCCGGGCAAAACTGACATCAAACTCCCGGGTGCCATACGGATGTATCAGGGCAAAGATGTCACATGCCCTGATGCCCATCTGAAAGAGAAGCTCTGCCACCCTCTTCCTGGTAGGGCACGCTTCATTGCCTCTCCATTTCAGACAGACAACATTCCGTCTGGTTGACCCGGGGCCGGTTGTGGGTGAGGACCAGGTGGTCTCGCCCCGCCTTGCTTCGGAAGGCACGCACGCCATGCCTGTCTATCCAGAAGGATAGATCCACCTGCTGCCCCCTACTGTAATGGAATTCTCCCTCTCCTTAGAGCCTCTAGAAGTTGCCGCTGCAAGTTACCGTCACCAGACATTGGTAATGGGGAGGACAATGGGGACCGCCCTCCCCCTGCGCCGGCGACCACACCAGCATAACCTCTGCCAGGCGTAACCGACGCAGGAGGGGCAGCCGAACCGGGCCCACCCTCACCCCCCAGACCTATCTACAGCAGGTGCCACTCCAGACCCCTCTAAAGGGGCTACATGAGGCGCACCAGCCACTTGTACAGTGGCCGGCCGACCTCCAACATTCACCCCTCCATCAGGGCCCGGAGCAACACCACTAACAGAAACAGTATTTACACTACTAGAAGTGACCACTTCTTCAGTGGCCACTGTCACACTCTCCCCTCCCCCACACACACTACTGGGCCAGAGGGGACAGAGGTCACACTATTCGTTTTGTCCGGCATCTTCATGCTGGACACATTTTTAACAGTCTTTCCAGCCTCCACCTGGCACTTGTCCAGTGCACTAGCAGAGGTGGTTGGAGCCACCTGACCACCAGCCATGTCCCCTTCACCGCCCGTCCTGGGAGCCTTCCTGTCTGACCCCTCCTGCTTCTCCTCACCGCCCCTGTTACCGCAAACAGGGACGGCGCCCTGCGCCATCTTTGTCGCGTCTTTCTCCCCACTCCTACGCACCGGTCCCACAGCAGAGACCGGGCCAGGAGGATGGTGGGGTTCGTGCCCTGAGCTGGCTTTTCAGTTGGCCCAGGGCACGCAGGGTGGGTCACATAGACATACCTCACCTCTGGCTTCACTGGCTTTTTCTTCTTCATCTTTCCCATTGGTTCGTCTTCAGGTAATTCATTACCAAAACAGATGTCATCACGTATTTTGGGGGACTCCAGGTGGCGTATTTCAGCCATAAGTTGCCCCCAACTCCGCTGCTCTCACCGAACTCCCCTTCCTCATCGGAACTAGTGGGGGCAGGCATACCTGCTCTGCGGGGATACCTGTGGTGATACCTGTTCCAGCAGGTTGCCCCCATGTCCGACTCTTCCTCCTCACTAGTGGAGTCATCTTCTTGCTGTTTTCGGCTTCCAGCCATTTCATTAAACCTTGCATCATTCTTGAGCTTTTCCTTAAAGGGACCGCTGTTTTCCAGAATGGCCGCCATTCTTTCTTTCAGCTCTTTAATTATGGCTTTTAGGCCTTTTATTTTATTTGTTATTTCTGGCCTGTTTTTCCTCGCCGCTTTGTCCACCTTTGCCCTCTCAAGCTTCAGGTTCTCCCTAATCTTCTTGAGGGTCCTGTTCGCTTCCTCATACTCCCGGAGGTAGGCCGTGATCCGGGAGCTGTAAACGGTGATTAGTTCCTGGGACTTCATGGTGCCCCAGTCAGCCTCAACCGAGCCCGGCCCACCCCCAGGAGCACTCTGCGTACCTCTTGAGGGCTACCGTCCGCCCTCCTGGAACTGCCGGCGATGGACACGGCTTCACCTCCGGGGCTGCAGGGGCCGCTACACCACGACTCCTGGAAGATCTTCTGACCCCCGGGCGGAAGATGGAACTGAGGCCGGTAGCTCACCTCCCTACCTCCCGCCGGCCTACCCCGGGAAGTAGGATCCTGGGTCTTCAGTCGCTTCATTGCCCAGGACCCCACCACCTCCCTGGGGAGAGGCAGGGCCTGGGCTGGGAAAGGTGGAAAAATCCCTGGTAGCTTGTCAGCAATCAGCAGCTCCTCCAAACACAACCACACCCGCCGACTGGCTCCAGCACACTGAGGATTACACCCAGTATACAGGACAGGAGAAGTGGTACTGTGCAGTGTATATATATACAGAATAAGAGCAGATACTGAGGATTACACCCAGTATACAGGACAGGAGAAGTGGTACTGTGCAGTGTATATATATACAGAATAAGAGCAGATACTGAGGATTACACCCAGTATACAGGACAGGAGAAGTGGTACTGTGCAGTGTATATATACAGAATAAGAGCAGATACTGAGGATTACACCCAGTATACAGGACAGGAGAAGTGGTACTGTGCAGTGTATATATATACAGAATAAGAGCAGATACTGAGGATTACACCCAGTATACAGGACAGGAGAAGTGGTACTGTGCAGTGTATATATATACAGAATAAGAGCAGATACTGAGGATTACACCCAGTATACA
Organism: Bufotes viridis; assembly: GCA_033119425.1. Lineage (NCBI taxonomy): Eukaryota > Metazoa > Chordata > Amphibia > Anura > Bufonidae > Bufotes > Bufotes viridis. The sequence goes on along the minus strand of CM065599.1, from coordinate 65,144,851 downwards.
GGACAGGAGAAGTGGTACTGTGCAGTGTATATATATACAGAATAAGAGCAGATACTGAGGATTACACCCAGTATACAGGACAGGAGAAGTGGTACTGTGCAGTGTATATATATACAGAATAAGAGCAGATACTGAGGATTACACCCAGTATACAGGACAGGAGAAGTGGTACTGTGCAGTGTATATATATACAGAATAAGAGCAGATACTGAGGATTACACCCAGTATACAGGACAGGAGAAGTGGTACTGTGCAGTGTCTATATATACAGAATAAGAGCAGATACTGAGGATTACACCCAGTATACAGGACAGGAGAAGTGGTACTGTGCAGTGTATATATATACAGAATAAGAGCAGATACTGAGGATTACACCCAGTATACAGGACAGGAGAAGTGGTACTGTGCAGTGTATATATATACAGAATAAGAGCAGATACTGAGGATTACACCCAGTATACAGGACAGGAGAAGTGGTACTGTGCAGTGTATATATATACAGAATAAGAGCAGATACTGAGGATTACACCCAGTATACAGGACAGGAGAAGTGGTACTGTGCAGTGTATATATATACAGAATAAGAGCAGATACTGAGGATTACACCCAGTATACAGGACAGGAGAAGTGGTACTGTGCAGTGTATATATATACAGAATAAGAGCAGATACTGAGGATTACACCCAGTATACAGGACAGGAGAAGTGGTACTGTGCAGTGTATATATATACAGAATAAGAGCAGATACTGAGGATTACACCCAGTATACAGGACAGGAGAAGTGGTACTGTGCAGTGTATATATATACAGAATAAGAGCAGATACTGAGGATTACACCCAGTATACAGGACAGGAGAAGTGGTACTGTGCAGTGTATATATATACAGAATAAGAGCAGATACTGAGGATTACACCCAGTATACAGGACAGGAGAAGTGGTACTGTGCAGTGTATATATATACAGAATAAGAGCAGATACTGAGGATTACACCCAGTATACAGGACAGGAGAAGTGGTACTGTGCAGTGTATATATATACAGAATAAGAGCAGATACTGAGGATTACACCCAGTATACAGGACAGGAGAAGTGGTACTGTGCAGTGTATATATATACAGAATAAGAGCAGATACTGAGGATTACACCCAGTATACAGGACAGGAGAAGTGGTACTGTGCAGTGTATATATATACAGAATAAGAGCAGATACTGAGGATTACACCCAGTATACAGGACAGGAGAAGTGGTACTGTGCAGTGTATATATATACAGAATAAGAGCAGATACTGAGGATTACACCCAGTATACAGGACAGGAGAAGTGGTACTGTGCAGTGTATATATATACAGAATAAGAGCAGATACTGAGGATTACACCCAGTATACAGGACAGGAGAAGTGGTACTGTGCAGTGTATATATATACAGAATAAGAGCAGATACTGAGGATTACACCCAGTATACAGGACAGGAGAAGTGGTACTGTGCAGTGTATATATACAGAATAAGAGCAGATACTGAGGATTACACCCAGTATACAGGACAGGAGAAGTGGTACTGTGCAGTGTCCATATATACAGAATAAGAGCAGATACTGAGGATTACACCCAGTATACAGGACAGGAGAAGTGGTACTGTGCAGTGTATATATATACAGAATAAGAGCAGATACTGAGGATTACACCCAGTATACAGGACAGGAGAAGTGGTACTGTGCAGTGTATATATATACAGAATAAGAGCAGATACTGAGGATTACACCCAGTATACAGGACAGGAGAAGTGGTACTGTGCAGTGTATATATATACAGAATAAGAGCAGATACTGAGGATTACACCCAGTATACAGGAGAAGTGGTACTGTGCAGTGTATATATATATATATCCAGAATAAGAGCAGATACTGAGGGTTACACCCAGTATGCAGGACAGGAGAAGTGGTACTGTGCAGTGTATATATATACAGAATAAGAGCAGATACTGAGGATTACATCCAGTATACAGGACAGGAGAAGTGGTACTGTGCAGTGTATATATATATACAGAATAAGGCAGATACTGAGGATTACACCTAGTACACAGGACAGGAGAAGTGGTACTGTGCAGTGTATATATACAGAATAAGAGCAGATACTGAGGATTACACCCAGTATACAGGACAGGGAGAAGTGGTACTGTGCAGTGTGTATATATATACAGAATAAGAGCAGATACTGAGGATTACACCCAGTATACAGGACAGGAGAAGTGGTACTGTGCAGTGCGATATATGTACAGAATAAGAGCAGATACTGAGGATTACACCCAGTATACAGGACAGGAGAAGTGGTACTGTGCAGTGTATATATATATACAGAATAAGAGCAGATACTGAGGATTACACCCAGTATACAGGACAGGAGAAGTGGTACTGTGCAGTGTATATATACAGAATAAGAGCAGATACTGAGGATTACACCCAGTATACAGGACAGGAGAAGTGGTACTGTGCAGTGTATATATATACAGAATAAGAGCAGATACTGAGGATTACACCCAGTATACAGGACAGGAGAAGTGGAACTGTGCAGTGTCTATATATACACAGGGGCAAAATACCCCCAGTATACAGAACTAGAGAAAAAACTATCTGATAATTTAAGAATAAATCACTACTTACGTCTCACAAGAAGAAGAACAGTGAAGCTCCAGAGTAAATGTAACATGGTAACCCCGACTTTTTGATAAGTGCAGAACGGGAGATGCTTCAGGAAACAAAGATTTCCAGTGTGAAACTCAGAGAGGAGGAAGTGGTCGAAGTGACATGAAAGAGACTGTAGCTTCAACAGAATGTCTGATATGTATGTCTCCTGATGACTTCACACTTATCCCACCTACAGAAGCCACATCAGCATCAGAATACACATCACCAAGGTTGTATCACAACTAGCTTAGCAGAACACTGAATGTAATATCGGAAGAATATGACTAAAATATACATATGTATCCTGATACCAGCTGTAAATATTTATATACAAGAGATACCCAGGTTTTCCCCTATCGTCCTCCGGCAGCACAGAATGGGTTAAGGTTATCATCCCTTTCCTGTAGGACCGCCCACCTAGTAAAATAAACCAATTAAACAAGTTAATCAATTAATACTCCGTCCTAAAAAAAGGGTGCTCCTCCCCTAGTCCTATGTGTTTTTTTAATGTCCTCCTTCAGGATGTGCCCACCTTTTTCTCAGGATATTCAGGCTGGCCTTTTTTCCTTGGGTCAAAGGATTCTGTAGGCCTAAGAGTGGGGATAGCCACGGTGGATCCCTGGCTCCACTCCAATCCACTTGGCGCATTGCTGAAGCCATCCCTCCCCCTTCAGCTGCGGGCTCGGCCAGTGCGGCGGTACGCTATGCCCGACAGGAAGTGGGGCTCCTGCACTTCCGGTCTCTCGCATGGAACGCATCATGAGACACACACGCGGCGTGATGACGTCACGCCCGCACTGCCGCCTGCCCGTTCGCGCCAGAGAGCGCAAAGTTAAGTATATATGGAGTGGATCATGAGGAGCTCGGTGCCCCTTTTGTACCAGGCAGCCGAGCTCCAGCACTATAAAGGTAGCTGATGGATGTGGGGTCCTCATTTATTGCTACAGATACCTGGCCACTTATGCATATCCTATGTTTTCTCTTTTCTCTTAGATGTCCACCTCATCCAGTAGGGGTGAAAAGAGAACCAGGAAGTCCAAACATAGATTATGTAATGAGTGTGAACAGCCGCTTCCAGATGATTTCGATCAGGAACTCTGCTTCAGGTGTCACCATGATGCTCAAACCTCTCCACCACAAAAGAAGCAAAAATTGCAGTCATCTCTCTGTGTGACATGCCTGTCTCAGCTACCGTCAGACTATCCTTCTACCATTTGTGAGAATTGTACGCAGCCAGACGAAGAATCTGATGTAGAAACAAAAAAGATGATGTCTTTGTTTAAAGCTTTTTTGTAAAAATCCAAGAAGAAAAGTTCCAGAAAGTCATATTTATCTCCTTCGTCCTCCGATGACTCCTTAAGGTCAGAAGGCGAGATTTCTGCAGATTCTGAAGCGGCCATAATTGAAGATAATTTTTTATTTAACAAGAAAGATGCAAATCTTAATAAAAGAAGTCAAGGGCATCATGGAGGCCAGTAAAGATAAGGCGGGGTCCTGCAAAGAAGAAGACCTTTTTTATTTTCTGAAGAAAAGGGCACCGGTCTTTCCCAGTCATCCCGTCTTGAACACAATTATGAATAAAGAATGGGAACAACCTGTTTCTAAGATCTTTCTAGGGGCAAGATTCAAAAACATCTATAAAACTGATCCGGCTGAGTCTACAAGTTGGGAGAACCCTGCCAGAGTGGACGCGGCAGTCACTAGACTAGCTAGGAGATTATTCTTTCCGGCTGACGACTCTGCATTATTAAAAGATCCAATGGACAAAAAA